>ML320139.1:0-27733 GCA_005239505.1 Nicotiana paniculata
ACAGTAGGACGAACAGAGCAAGAGACTCCAAGAAAGCAAACTATATCATAGATACGAAAGTTCCTTCTAAATTTCTAGTTTACGATACATGTTTTATCAGTGAGTATCTTTTAACTAAAAATCCTTGTCACTACTTCTACGAGGTTAGACAAGATACTTATTGGGTACGTAGGGTCGGTTGTTCTTATACTACACTTCTGCACCTTGCGTGCAGATTTTGGAGCTGGTTGATTAATCTTCAAGATTGGAAGAATGAACTTCAAGATTTAAGCTTTAAGTTGGAAGAGTTGATCAAGTTTGAATTTTTAGCATTTGACCTCGGATTGGAGTTTGATGGTTCCATTAGTTCCGAATGGTGATTTTAGACTCGGGCGTATGCCTGGATTTGCATTTGGATGTTTCTAGAAAGATTGGACACTAATTGGTGAAAGTTGGAAATTTGAAGGTTTGAAAAGTTCATAAGTTTGACCGGAAGTTGACTTTGAGGATATTGGATTCAGATTGTAGTTCCGGGAATTGGAACAACTTCGATATGTCATTTGGGACTTGTATGCAAAATTTGAGTTCATTATGGGTTGATTTGATATGTTTCGGCGCGAGTTGTGGAAGTTCAAAGTTCAAAGTTCATCGATTTTGATTTGAGGCGCGATTCGTCTTTTCGATATTTCTATGTGAGATTTGACGTCTCGAGTAGGTCTGTATTATATTTTGGGACTTGTTGGTATGATTTAACGGGTTTCCGAGGGGCTCGAGTGTATTTTGGATCATTGGTTGAGAGACTAGTTAAGTAATTTAGAGTTTGACCATGGTCAATATCGGGTCAAGATGACCTCTTTTCGATGTTTTGAAGCCGCGATCAGGTCCGTAGCATGTTTTATGATTGAAATGCATATATTGTTTGTGTCTGAGAGGTTCTGGATGAGTTTCGGGGAGGTTTCAGATCCTTTCGATGAAGTTTGGGTTTGTTGGTGCTGGTACTTCACAATTGCAAACTTTTTGCTGCAATTGTAAACTCTGAATTTGCGAACATCTGGTTGCAATTGCGAACCTTGGTCGCAATTGCGAACGCTATGTCGCAATTGCGTATACCGCAATTGCGAACATGGAGTTGCAATTGTGAAATGTCTGCAATTGCGAACTTTAGGTCGCAAATGTGACATCTGCAGCTGGGTTAAGAGTTGGAGTTTCGGGATATTAGCTATTCCTTCATATTTTGAACCCTATATTAGGATTTGGGCAATTTTGGAGGCAATTTTCACCACAAGGATTGGGGTAAGTGTTCTCTACTTGGTTTTGATTATATTTCATGAATCTATCTTCGATTTTTGCATTTGGATTATGATATTCAAAGAGAAAGTTGGGTTTTTTTGTATAAACTTTCTAAATTGAATTTTTGAGTTCTGAAAATCGATTCGGAGTTGGATTTAAGTGAAATTAGTATGGTCGGACTCGTAGTTGAATGTGTTGTTGGATTTTGTAAATTTTGTCGGGTTTCGAGGTGCGGGCTCGGGTTTGAATTTGAGAAAATTTGTAAAGATTCAACCTTTATCAATTGGGTTTGCTTATTATGGCATTATTTGATGATTTTGAGTTGCTTTTGACTAATTTCAAGCCTTTCGGAGGATGATTTGAATGGGATGGCGCTTCTAGTGTATCGATTTTGCTTGTTTGAGGTAAGTGTCTTGCCTAACTTTGTTGAGGGAATTTTTCCAACTATTTGACATTATTTGCTTCATGCGGGGTTGATACATATATGAGGTGACGAGCATATGCATGTGCCAGGGTTAATCATGCTCGGGGATAGATTATGCTATGAATTGTGCCTTGTAGGATTGCATGACCTTCTTTCTTAATGTATTACTTGACTCGTAGATACTAAGAATGTAGAATTAAATGTTAGAAACCAAGAATTAGTTTATTATAACTTGATCAAAATTTGGTGGATATTGTGAGAAAATATTGATGTGTCTAATTCGGTCATCGTTATGCTTAATCGTTAATATATTGCTACGGCCAATATTCTGGAGATATTATATTCTATACTCGTGTTGTAGATCATTCTTGATATTTGTAAAAATACTTGAATAATAAGGTTCTTGAGGGTTTATTGAACTATTGTTGGCTTGAAAGTTGTGAATGAGGTTCATTTGGAATATTCATTTAAACACTCTCCCTGACGTTATCTATGCTTCCTATCTTGTTTGACATTGATATACATATGATTGGCAAGGAAGAGTGTAAAGCACGAAGGGTGATGCCGTGCCATTATATATATGTTATCACGTGAGAGAGTGTGTAAAGCACGAAGGGTGATGCCGTATCATATCATATGAGAGTAAAAGCACGAATGGTGATGTCGTGCCATTGCATTCATATTATCATGATTTTATGTTATCACGAGTTCATGGCACGAATGGTGTTTCCGTGCAGGTGAGGAAGAGGGTCATGCATTACGTCGTGATATCCTTTCCTTGTAAATACGTTCATGTCTTTACCTTGAGCTATTATTGTCGTACTTATGGTTCTTATGTGACTTGTCGTTATTGTTCTGTCTTTGTTCTCTATCTCAATTGTTATTGTGTTGCTCATGCCGTCTACTTGCTTAACTTGCAAATACCATGATTACTTCCTGTTGTTACAATGACATCCATGTCGTATCTATTTTGTTGCACTTTAGTACATGCCTTCTACTATCTTAGTCATTCATGCCTCTACTTGTTAATTTATAAAGATCATGTGTTCCCTTCTTATTTGTTATATACATCTAGGCCTCAACCATGCTAGTTAGTTGAAGTTTATATTCTTCTTTCTTAATTGTTGTCATTACTCCTATGCTTTCTGCCTAGTATTATTATTGTTGCCCATAAGTATATCCTCGTTCATTATTGCTACTTGCGTATTTTCTACTTTGTCATTATTGTTATCAGCATTTCTGCCATACGGTTGGTACTGTTATACGCATATTTGATGAATAAGAGATAAATGCACGAAGGGTGCTGCCGTGCAATGAGTACATTCCTCGTGCTATGAAAGTTATGGAGTGACTATCATGGTTTATTGATTTTCGCTCTAAGGAAAAGATTGTTCGAGATATTGGAAAATATTAAATGATCTCTTCTAGTACTCAGTTATTTCTTTGCATATTTGTTTCGTGCACTCTTTTCTGTTATATCGTGGTTTAGTTCTATTGCTAGTTTATGGTACAAGTTTTATCAGTGAGTATCTTTTAACTAAAATGCCTCGTCACAACTTCGACGAGGTTAGACAAGATACTTACTAGGTACATGGGGTAGGTTGTACTCGTACTACACTTCTGCACCTTGTGTGCAAATTTTGGAGCGAGGCTGCTGGTGATGTCGGGAGCAGATCTGATGATGTTCGTGCATTTCAGAATATAGCTGCCACTTGTCCTTGGTAGCTTTAGATTTTGCTAATCTATTTATGTAACTTTCAAACATATCACGTATTTATTTGTACCAGCTCTGTAAATTTTAAATTCATAGAAACTCGTGATTCGTACTACCAGTCCTTGGGTTAATATATAAATGTTCAGATAATCCTTGACTGTTTCTCGATAAATCTCATTTGGACTATATTAACTATTAATTGGCTTACCTAGCGGGTCGAGTTTGGTGCCATCACGACTAGTGAATTTTTGGGTCGTGAATATTAAATTTTACTTCCTAATTATGCACCAATTAAAAACCAGTTATTTTTAAAATACTAAGAAAAAATTAGGTGGTTAGTTCACTGTTGGCTTGTCTAATGGTAGCGTTGGGCCCCATCACGACCTATAGAAGAAATTAGGTCGTGATAATTAACTTCGTCTTTCCAAAGTTGCCCTTGGAGTAAAAAGCCTAGTAATAGTTTGTTATATTTTCATGAGCAAATTAAAGTTAATATGTTCAATTCTATTGTTAATTTGTACTAAAAAGTGGATTTCTTAATATGTGCGAAAAAATAAAAATACTCATTATTTTGTTACGGGAAGATTAAGACATTTTTTCCTTTGTTGTTTTCATGTTCCTCAAATTAAAATTGTAACGACCAATTAAAGCCATACAAAAGTTGCAAGGGGTGCGTGCAATGATTGATCGAGTTGGTTGGATGAGTAGTTTTTTATATGCCTGACTTAGAATCGATTTCGCTCACCAATTTTCTCAGTCAGAGTTGTCGTATCGGATTTTTTTAGTACGATTTACATCTATTTCCTATATGATTTGCTAATTTATTACATAATAAACAGGTCACTCAGTGCGCACCCGGAGATTTTCCAAGAAACGCAAGGGGATTGGTGGCTATGATTGAAATATCGAAAAAGTAATTTGTGAGGCCGTGTCCAAATAAACCTCAAATGGAACAAAAAAATTTCATACTCTTTCAAATATTTTTAATTGTTTATTATTGTAATTTATAGTATTTATATAGATTTCAAATATATAAATTTTATTCAAACACCTTAAAGATATTGTGTTCAAATTTACGATCAAAATTAAGAAGTCTGGCTATTGAAGATAACATAATATCACATAAATTGAGACAAAATAATAATATACTTTGTGTACGAGTAAAATCGGGGGCAAAGTTTTCCCTGGTTCCCCGATGAGAGAACGAAAGAGAAGCACGGATCGACGCGATTATAATCGAGGCTAAAAACTCCTCATATCGAGACCCCGGAAGAATGAACGATGTATCTAAGACCGAACACGGTAAAGCGACACATCCCAGGCCGAGTATAACTTCTGGACCTCGGGAGACGCGGTGAACTGTTATGCATGACGAATAGGGGGGCGTAATATTCGCCCTAAACCGGATATTACGGGGCGAATCCTATTCAGTATCAGTTATGGATCAACAATTACCAGAAAGACAAGATTTTTACCTTTTTAGACTTATACTAGGACTGAAATTCTCCTATTATCTAAAGGGAAAGTTTTTCTTTAGTGTGATACATTGTAGCACGCAATTCAAAGCAATAAAAATTTTCTTTTGTCTTCTAGCTACCGTTCAAGGCATTGCTTGTTTGTTCTTTTCTTTACTCGCGATCAAGCTTGCACCGAAGGTCCGATCGAGGACGAATTTCACTGTTCAATCTAAGATCAGGCTTGGTCATTGTATTGCAATTGGTTTGATCGTTTAATTTGTCTTTAATCCATCTATATATTATTTTTAATTATTCGTATTGAGTTAAACTACGTATTCCTTAAATCGCGTAAATTTAATTGTTACTTATTTTTAGGGTAAACATACTTATTAAATTTAATCGAAATTAAACAGCAGATCAATAGCACATGATAAATTAATGAATTATCAATAAATTTAGAAAAGAAGAATGACTGAACACAATAACCATGTAATAAATATACTTTTTTTTAAAGTAAAAGCGGCCAATTACTTTTTCACCCCCGTATGAATGGTATTCAAGCTTTTTTTTTGTCTTTTTTCGCAACCTGTAATTTCACAAGTTTTGCCTTTCAATTATCATTCTTTAATTTAATATTTTATTATGTACATCAACTAAAGTTATATCTTCTTAGAGAAGGATCTTACGACGGATTTTATTCCGGTCCCTGCATCATAAAGAAGCTAATCTTTGATGAATACTTTAATTTGTTTAATACTTCCCAATAAATTGATTCAAGTATTTGTTTTTTTTTCTTTTTTGAAAGAGAATTCAAGTATTTGTTGTGCTACAAGGCATGGAGATTGTCTTGTCATTTATTTAAGTGTACAGTTTCTATTTTAAAAAATTCTTACCTGAAAATATTTGAGTGACTACCTCTTCAAGAATTTAAGTGAACTGGAATCTCTATTTAGAATTTAAGGGTAGGGTCGAAGCGAGAGTATAATATATTAGTACTGAGAAATTCTATAGTTTTTGTCGAAACACTTTTTCTCTTTATATATTTAGTCTTAGGGTATGCACTTTGCGCGTGTACGCAATCTGAATAAGATTTTTTTCTAAAAAAATTACATAAATATTATGTTAAAAATTCTGTTGAGTTATAAAATAACAGTTAAAGGAAGAAATGCAAGTTTTTAAAATAATACTTGTTGATCTTATTTAGCTAACTCAATAAAGGAACATACATCCTATTAAAGTCCTCAATCCATCTCAGTCAATATATTAAACTTAACTTTATTCTAATTTTATTGATTCCAATATAAATAAAGAATTTTTTAGTATTTTTATTATACATTTTACCTTTATTTATATTATGTTTTTCGTGCATTACGTGCATTAATATATATATATATATATATATATATATATATATATATATATATATTTAGGAACTCTCTTAATTGTGCAAATAGTTTTTTGAGTTTTGATTGCTATTAAAATTACTGAATCAAACAAATTAGTATTCTAAACTTTTATTTTGTTCATTTCAACATTATTAATTTTTAATTGCTGGTCAATACTTTTTTCTGTTTCTTACTTAGAAATAATATTTAATTTATTTTATAAGTAAGTCTATAACGTAGATTTTAAGTGGGGGAATCATGATATTAAAAAATTAAAATAAAGTTTGATACTTGATAACAATCTGAGCTTAAAATTTTGAGATAGGAAGGAGAAATGTGTATCTATTATTCAAAATTGTTTGGGAACTTTGATTGTTAAAGTTAAAAAATTGTAGTGGAAAAAAACACGATCACAAGTGTTGAACCTATATTTTACCTTAAATAATGTATAAAACATTTACTGTAAGACACTGCTACAGCTTATATGATAATACGAGGAAATATCTAAATTAACATTAGAGAAAATTAAACCAAACAATATTAAGATGAAATCCTAAACCTGTATACATAATTCATAAGTATTGCGTAATTCTTTCATATTATTTACTTTTGGTTAAACTTTATTTTTGGAATGTCAGACCCACGTCAAATTATCTTGTAAGAGTAGTGAAATTATTTCAAATTTGATATTTTTGGAACTAACTCAAATTTCGTAGAGCTATACTATCATGTATGATAGTAATGTTAAATTACAAATAAAAATAAGAATAGAAATAGAAAAAAAAAAATACTAAACGAATTAAGAGTAAGGATAAAATCTTATAATACTTTGTGGGAAAAAGGATAAAATCAAAACTATAGAAGGAGTAAGGATCCAAAGGATAGCAACACAGGTTTTAGGTGGTGGAAGAAAATACATATTGTAATTTGAAAAGTAAATAACAAGGATTACATCGTTGTAGCATACTCGATTCTAACAGGGAAAGTAGTTACATACTTAAAATTGTTCTATATTAAATGGCTAAATTTTAGTGTGTACCGCCCTTGCTCAGGCAGTTGCCGTTACTCCTCTAGCCGGGGGAGTCATTCAGACTCCAGTTGCCCGGACACCTGAGCAGGTTACTCAGGTCCATCAGAAACCGGGGGCGGTTCCAGCCCAACCGGTTGCTCCAGTTAAGGACTTCGTGGTTCCAGCTATGCTAGAAGATGAGCAGCGTAGTCTGGAAAGATTTAGTAGACTACAACCTCCGACATTCAGTTGTACTGAGGGCGGGGATGGCCAGGGTTTTCTGGATAAGTGTTAGAGGATGCTTCGTACTGCTGGGATTTTTGGAGATCAGTGGGGTATCGTTTACTACTTTTCAGTTTTCTGGTGCTGCTTTCACTTGGTGGGAGTCTTTTGAGAGGCGTAGGCCTGTTGGTTCAGCACCCCTCACTTGGCAGCAGTTCTCCACTATCTTCTTGGAGAAGTATGTACCCCAGTCTCTCAGGGAGGAGCATCGCAGGCATTTTGAGCAGCTGCGTCAGGGGGAGCTATCAGTGACGCAGTATGAGATGCGGTTTTTGGAGTTGGCTCGTCATGCCACCGAGTTGGTCCCTACTGATAGGGAGAGGATTAGGAGGTTTGTGGATGGCCTCACTTATCAGCTCCGCCTTTTTATGACTCGGGAGAGAGTATCAGGTGCTACCTTCGAGCAGGTTATTGATATTGCTCGCGATATTGAGTCGGTTCGCCGCCAGGAGCGGGTAGAGAGGGAGGCCAAGAGGCCTCGTGGATCGGTTGGTTCTAGTGGTGCTCCTTCCCAGGGACAGATTCAGCATGGTAGAGGTCGTTCGTTCAGGCCTCCTCGGTCAGGCCGCCCGACCCATAGTGGTGCATCTTCGGGGCATGGTCCCCGCAGTTCTCAGCCATACCGTTCTTCATTTGGTGCCCTTCCAGCCTAGAGTGCAGCTCGAGCACCATCAGTTCAGGGTTCCTCTATGCATGGTTCTCCTACTGGCCATTCTGGTGCCAGGGGTTCCTTTCAGTCCCCGTCTCCAGCTCCAGGAAGTTGTTATGAGTGTGGAGAGTTCGGGCATATGAGGAGGCAATGTCCTCATCTTCTTGGAGGCCCATATCAGCTGAGGAGCCAGCCTTCGACTTCAGCTCCAGTTATTTCACCACCCACCCAGACAGCCAGGGGTGGTAGTCAGCCAGCTAGAGGCCACCCTAGAGGGGGAGGTCGAGCAGGTGGAGGTCAGGCCCGTATGTATGTCTTTCCAGCCAGGCCAAATACTATGGCCTCCGATGCAGTGATCGCATGTATTGTCTCAGTCTGTCGCCGAGATGCTTTGGCTTTATTTGACCCTGGTTCTACATATTCCTATGTTTTTTCATATTTTTCCCATTTGCTGGATATGCCCCGTGAGTCTTTAGTTACATCTGTTCATGTGTCGACCCCGGTGGGCGATACTATTGTTGTGGACTATGTGTATCGGTCGTGTGTGATATCTATTGAGGGCCTGTAGACCCGAGTGGACCTACTGTTACTCAGCATGGTCTATTTTGATGTGATATTGGGCATGGAATGGTTATCTCCGTGTAATGTTGTTCTTGATTGTCACGCTAAGACCGTGACCTTAGCTATGCCAAGATGTCTGCGGGTTGAGTAGAGAGGTTCTTCTGAGTATGTGCCTAGTAGAGTGATTTCCTACTTGAAGGCTCAGCGTATGGTTGAGAAGGGGTGTTTATCGTATCTGGCTTTTGTTAGGGATGTCAGTGGTAAGACTCCCGCTATTGATTCGGTTCCTGTGGTCCGTGACTTTCCAGACGTGTTTCCTGCAGACCTGCCAGGCATGCCACCTGACAGGGACATTGCTTTTGGTATTTACCTGGTGCCAGGCACTCAACCTATTTCTATTCCACCTTATCCTATGGCACCAGCGGAGCTGAAGGAATTAAAGGAGCAGCTTCAGGAACTCCTAGATAAGGGGTTCATTCGGCCTAGTGTGTCACCTTGGGGTGCACCGATATTTTTTTGTGAAGAAGAAGGATGGTTCCATGCATATGTGTATTGATTATCGGCAGCTGAACAGAGTCACGGTGAAGAACTGGTTTCCCTTGCCTCGTATAGATGACCTGTTTGATCAGTTACAGGGTGCCAGAGTATTTTCCAAGATTGACTTGCGTTCCGGCTATCATCAGTTGAATATTCGGGGGCCAGACATTCCGAAGACTGCTTTCAGGACTAGATATGGTCATTATGAGTTTTTGGCTATGTCATTCGGGCTGACCAATGACCCAGCAGCCTTTATGCACTTGATGCACAGTGTATTCCAGCCTTATCTGGATTCTTTCGTCATCGTGTTTATTGACGATATCTTGGTGTATTCCCAATCTCGGGAGGATCATGAGCGGCATTTGAGAATTGTGCTTCAGACCTTGAGAGAGAAGAGATTGTATGTAAAATTTTCGAAGTGTGAGTTCTTGCTTGATTCAGTAGCATTCTTGGGGCACGTAGTGTCCAGTGAGGGTATTCAGGTTGATCTGAAGAAGGTAGAGGCGGTGCAGAGCTGGCCTAGACCGGCATCAGCTACCGAGATTCGCAGTTTCCTTGGTTTGGCAGGGTACTATCACCGTTTCGTAGAGGGATTTTCATCTATTGCAGCACCTACGACCAGACTGACCCAGAAGGGTGCTCAGTTCAGGTGGACTGCGGAGTGTGAGGAGAGCTTTCAGAAGGTCAAGTCAGCTTTGACTACAACTCCGGTGTTGGTTTTGCCTACGAGTTCAGGTTCCTATACAGTTTACTGTGATACCTCGAGAGTTGTCCTTGGAGCAGTTTTGATGCAGGATGGTAGGGTGATTGCCTACGCGTCCAGACAGTTGAAAGTGCACGAGAAGAATTATCTAGTGCACGATCTTGAGCTAGCAACTATTGTCCACGCCTTGAAGATTTGGCGTCATTATTTATATGGATTGCATTTTAACTGATCACTGTAGTTTGCAGCATCTGCTTAAGCAGAAGGATCTGACTTTGCGTCAGAGGAGGTGGTTGGAGCTTCTCAAGGATTATGACCTCACTATTTTATATCATCCGGGGAAGGCCAATGTAGTGGCCGATGCCCTGAGCCGCAGAGCGGAGAGTTGGGGAGTCTAGCCTACCTTCCAGTAGTAGAGCGACCATTGGCACTCGATGTTCAGGCTTTAGCGGGTCAGTTGGTGATATTGGATATATCAGAGCCCCCTCGGGTATTAGCTTGTGTAGCCTCCAGGTTTTCTCTTTATGATCATATTAGAGCACGCCAGTATGATGATCCACACTTGCTCGTTCTTCAGGACAGGGTCCGTCGCGGTGATGCCAGGGATGTGGTTATTGGTGATGATGGCGTCATTAGTATGCAGGGCCGGATTTGCATGTCCAATGTGGATGGGCTTCGAGATTTGATTCTAGTTGAGGCCCATAGTTCGCGATATTCCATCCATCCGGGTGCCGCAAAGATGTATCAGGATCTGAGACAGCATTATTGGTGGAGGCAGATGAAGAGAGATATTGTTGCGTTTGTGGCTCGGTGTCTCAACTGTCAGCAGGTCAAGTATGAGCACCAGAGACCAGGTGGATTGCTTCAGAGATTAGATATTCCAGAGTGGAAGTGGGAGCGAATCACCATGGACTTCGTAGTTGGACTTCCACGGACTTCGAGGAGGTTTGATACTATATGGGTTATTCTGGATCGGCTGACCAAGTCCGCACACTTCATTCTTGTTGGTACTACTTATTCTTCGGATTAGTTAGCTGAGATTTATATGAGGGGGATTGTCCGATTGCATGGGGTTCTAGTTTCTATCATTTCTGACAGAGGTACTCAGTTCACATCTCAGTTTTGGAGGGCCGTGCAGAGGGAGTTAGGTACTCAGATTTAGTTGAGCACAACGTTTCATCCTCAGACCGACGGGCAGTCGGAGCATACTGTTCAGATTTTGGAGGATATGTTGCGTGCCTGTGTCATTGATTTTGGGGGTTCATGGGACCAGTTTCTGCCACTCGCGGGGTTTGCATATAATAATAGTTATCAGTCGAATATCCAGATGGCTTCGTATGAGGCTTTATATGGTAGGAGGTACAGATCTCTGGTTGGTTGGTTTGAGCCGGGTGAGGCCAGGGTATTGGGCACAGACTTGGTTTAGGATACGTTGGGTAAGGTGGAGTTGATTCAAGAGAGGCTTCACACGGCACAGTCTAGGCATGAGAGTTATGCGGACCCGGAAGGTCCGAGATGTGTCTTTCATGGTTGGGGAGAAAGTGCTGCTGAAGGTGTCACCCATGAAGGGTGTTATAAGGTTCGGGAAGAGGGGAAAGCTGAGTCCCAAGTTCATTGGGCCATTTGAGGTGCTTCAGAGGATTGGGGAGGTGTCTTATAGGCTTGCCTTGCCTCCCAACTTATCGAGTGTTCATCCGGTGTTCCATGTTTCGATGCCCCGGAAGTATGTTGGTGACCCGTCTCATGTTTTGGACTTCAGCACGGTTCAGCTCGAGGGTGATATCTCATATGAGGTAGAGCCAATGGCTATTTTGGGTCGTCAGATCAGAAAGCTGAGGTCTAAGGATATAGCTTCACTGAAGGTTCAGTGGAGAGGACAGCCGGTACAGGATGCCACCTGGGAGACCGAGCTGGAGATGCGGAGCAGATATACTCACTTATTTGAGACTCCAGGTATGTTTCTAGACCCGTTCGAGGATGAAAATTTGTTTAAGAGGGGGAGGATGTAATGACCCGGCCGGTCGTTCCGTGAGATTTGGAAAAATAGGAAAAATGAGAGGAAAATTTGGAAAATTCTTTTGGTGTTTTGAGTGGGTAATTGAGGTCGGATTTTGGTAAATTTGGTATGGATAGACTCGTAAGGGAATGAGAATTACAGTTTTGTAATTTTTATCGAATTCCGAGAGGTGGGATCGGGGCTCAGATTTGGCCGAATTTCGAAAATTATGTTAAAATTTATATTTTTCGATTGGGTTTTGTTCCGTTAGCATATATTGATGATGTTAATCTGATTTTTGTTAGATTCGGAGCAATTGGGAGCCAATTCGAGGGGCAAGCGCATCGCGGAGTAGCTTTTGGGCTGTTTTGAGTTAAGTAACAAATGTAACTCTAAACCTGAGGGTATGACACCCCGTTATTTGATATTGTTTTGGTAAATGAGGTGACGCACATGCTAGGTACTTGGTCCGTCTCGTAGCGGCTATTAAGCCATGTATTCGATTTGAAACCTTGCGATATCCTACATCTTAGAAATTTATACTTTTTATGGGCTGTGAGCCATGTTTGGGGCCTTGTGTCGACCTGTTTAGACCCTCAGAAGTACTTTTACACTATTCTACCACTATCCTGATAAAACATCTGTGAACTCAGTCATGTTTACCACTTGTTGTTATTCTCACTATTATCGCACTATTTGAAACTCTGAGAGGTATTTTGGGCTGAGTCCCGTGAGTTGAGATGAATTTCTCGAGTGGCTTGTGAGGATGACTGAGTGAGGCCTAGTGCCGAGTATGTGAGGATAATTATGAGACGGGCTGCATGCCGCAACAATATATATATGTTATATATTACATATGGATCGGGCTGCACACTGCAACAATATAGACTATAAATTGGCCAGGTTGCACGCCTCAACAATATAGATTATAAATGGGTCGGGCTGCACGCCACAACAATATAGATTATATATATGTGGATCGGGATGCATGCCGCAGCAATATATATTATATATGGATTGGGCTGCACGCCGCAGAAATGTACATATTGGATCGGGCTGCACGCCGCAGCAGATATAGTGCTTGGGCTGAAGGAGCCCCTCCAGGAGTCTATACACCCCTAGTGAGCCCAGTCGACTATTATATGGATCGGGTTGCACGCCGCATCGTATGTTATAAGGATCGGGCTGCACGCCGCAACAATATAGATATATACAGATATATATATATATATGTTGGATCGAGCTGCCCGCCGCAGCAACTGTGTGTATTCATGGTACTTGCTGAGTACGAGTGTTTAGTGTGAGCATGAGATACTGATAGTGGAGTCACGAGTGACTGAGAGGCTTTCCCAAGAGGCTTTATTGTGAGTGATATTGTGCCCGAGGGGACTATATTTTATGAAACTACCGTTTTCACTCTTCTTTACACTGCGCCTCTGATGATAATGTTGGACAAATGATTTTATGCGAGATTTTTAAATGGAAATTGGATTTTTATGAAATATTCGGAATGTAGATTCCTGACTTGATTTATTCATTTCCACTGTTATTCATTATATGGATTTACATGATTTATAAATGCTCGTCACTACACTCAAGTTTTTAGTTACTTTGATTACTTACTGAGTTGGCGTACTCATGTTACTTCCTGCACCTCTGTGTGCAAATCCAAGTACCAGACCATCTCACTAGTTGATTTTCGGACGTGCTTGGAGTTGTTCTAGGATCGAGGTAGCTGCTCAGCGTCCCCAGCTCACCTCCTTTCTTTTCCTCAGTTCATAGTTTTTGGTCTTTTGCACTCCAGACTTTGTAGTAGCAAGTCACCTTGTTGTACATTTGTATTTACAGTTCTAGATGCTCATGACAGTTGACTCCAAGTTTTGCGGAAGTGTATAAATTGTTCATCTCATTTTGCTGTTTTAAAATCTGCTAATTTTGGGAAATTATGAAATATTATGATAGTCTGAAATGGTTGGCTAGCCTAATTCCACGATAGGCGCCATCACGGCTGGCTAGAGAGAGAGAAAACTGTAAAGTACACGTAAGGGATGAATCTTCATCGATCTTTGATTTAAGCCTTATAGGCCTATACTTTAGATATTATCTCTTTAACCTCAAGTTATTAATGAGGTTTTAGGTTTAAATCTCTCCAAGGGGAATTTTGGTGTATTTATTGCGCCTTGAATTAGAGGAGTGAGAGATCTTGATAACTAATGACATTGTTAAAAAACAAATCTTTATTTGATTTACATGAATATGATGATATTTTGCTAAGTTCACCTGTTTTGTTTTGACTTGTACACCTAAAAGGACTAATGATGAAAATATCATTTTGGCACTAGATCGATAGGATTGTTTTTTTCTATAAGTGGAAAGGAAAAGGCAAGGATTGAAATGGCGACTATGGATAGCTATTGTCACTTGTTTCATGCCCTTGGCACCCTTATTCAATTTGTAGGAAACGCCATTACTGCTGAAGCACAATTAGGGGTGTACAAATGAAACCGACAAATCGTACCAATCCAATAATCCGAGTCAAATCGAAAAAAAAAATCCGATTATGGCTTGGTTTGATTTGGTTTGGTGTTAGAAAAAAAAAACTCGACTATATTTGGTTTGGTTTGGTTTTAACTAGAAAAAGTCAAACCAAACCAAACCAACCCGACATTATATGTATAGAAGTTTTAAATATATTTAATGCATAAAAATATTTATGATAGCGTGTAGGTTATAAATATTTCTTAAGCTTTTTCATAGTTGTATCTTTTAACGTATTTTCAAGCTTGGACTTATAATTTTTGGATGCTCCAATAAGTTTTATAGTACATTAATGTTGGTAACTCAAATAAATCTTAAACTAAAATCAAATCAATATTAATACTAATTAAAGACATTCAATTCGATTGTACTATGAATGAAAATAGTGCTGAATATCTATTTTTTAGTTTTTCCATTGTTTAGATAAAATGTATAACTTATTTTTCTTTTAGTGGTTAGTCATGTAAATAATAGTACTTATTAGTCATAATTTTAAATTATGTTTGTTTACATTATGGCTTATTAATAATATTTATTTTATATGATTTTATTATCTTTATTGTTGAATATGTTAGTACAATGCTATGACTCATCTCATATTTATGTTATTTTATTGAAAACACCTTATATAGTTCTGTCTTACTAGGATTAAAGAAATATGTGGAGCACATATTTTACATTTTGTGATATGAAGACTTTATGAAAAAATCTGAAAAAATCCGAAAAAACCCGAAAATCCGAAAAAACCGAGATTAAAAAACTCGACTTTTATTAGTTTGGTTTGGTATTTAATTTTAATAACCCGCTGCGATTGGTTTGGTTTGGTAATTAGAAAATCCGAACCAACCCGACCTATGTACACCCCTAAGCACAACAATCGGGAGGCTTTGAAAAGGGCGTTTGTCAAATATTTATATAATTATTGGATGCAAAGATTGTGGTACAAATATTGCATAAGAAGATGACAATATCTTGTGAAATAAATACCATGAAATGATGACATAAGTAAAAATGGAAATGGCGCGGCATCATTCTTCGTGCTTTACTCTTGACTTGCTCATGTAACAACGAATAATTGATAAAGATGACACGATATTATCTTTCGTGCTTTTATTCTCAATCTCATCATGTAACAATGAAAAAATGATGTAGATGACATGACATCACCCTTCGTGCTTTAATTCTCTTCCTCACTATATATTAATCAATAATGAGACAATAAAATGACATGACATCACCCGTCGTGTTTTTAACACTCTCCCTTACCATATAGTAAGGACAATATAATTATTGGATGCAAGTCGAGTTGTGACTTATCCAGTATTGTCTATTGAACATTTGAGACACGTTATGAAGTAATAAAATGCAGTTGTTTATGGAACAAATAAAGATCTTGATAACTGAAGAAGGTTGTTGCAAATTGACAAAATACATAGATAGACTGTCAAACTTAACAATAATTTTCATTTCTGCACCTCATCTTTGCCAAGTATCGTTTGAACACCTCATCATAGTTGCTCAAGAAATTACCCCAACCTCCATGGAGCTTCTTCTCTTGAGTTCCAATTGGATTTTAATAAGTCGTACATAAATAACTGACAAATTTACATACAAAACGGCCTATTATAGTATGAAAACACATCCTTAAACTTGTTTGAGAATAATCCATCTTCATAACCCTAAAGTCTAATAAGAAAACAGACGAACAAATTATGATTTAAAAAAAAAAATATATATATATATATATATATATATATATATATATATATATATATATATATATATATATATATATATATACTTTGCTAATTAGCTAATTCAACTCTAGAGAACTCAACTCTTTAAGGAAGAAAACATAATTCCCCGTCCCAGAATATAGTTCTTGAAAATCAGCGTCCTCGAAATCCTCTTCTTCTAATATAGTCTCCAGCTTAGGAGAAACTGAAATCCTACAGGGTGCTATTATAACCGCTGGGACAGCAATCTCTATCCAAGATTTTAGGTTCCCATTAAACTTTGCCATTTGAACTTAGCGAAATGAGTAGCAGAGCTGGATGCTGGGATTATGTTTTACTTGAATCGAGTGTTTATCGAAAACAATTTTTTTATCTTTACAAAGTACGGATAAAATTTGCGTACAAATTATGTTCTCTACTCTCGACTTGTAAAATTTTACTGAGTATGTTGTTATTGTTGTAAGTGAGTAGAAAAATTATAGATATTTTAACTTTTTTAAAGCATTCTTTTATATAACAAGAACATTTCCAAGAATAAAGCTATGAAACTGAAAGTAGCAACCTATTTTGGGATTATTTTGAGTATATTTCTTGTGGGGTTTGATTGGAAGAGTGCAAAGTGTGAGGGATTATATAAAGGTGAGATAAAGTTAGAAGGCTAAATCTGAATCTGTCGTTTTTCAATGTTACCTAATTTCGGGGTAAAGACGTGCAACATGTGGGAAATTGAGCACACGCTTAACCTAATCAAAGCATATGATTTTTGTTTGTTTTGCTATTCGGTACGTACAGGTGGTTACACCGGGGTTATCAAATGCGGTTTAGTTTTCATGTGATTTATGAATTATTGCATAGTGAATAGGTTATCTAGTACGCACCCAAAATATAGCAACTGCGGATTTTTCTGAGAATTTTCTGAAAATATATAAAAAGTCTTTAAAGCATGTAAATTATCTCATTTCTAAAATCATTAATCTCATATCTTAAGAAGGCTTAAATGTGGATATACTTTGGACGACACGATATTTTGAACGATTCAATAATATATATTATTTGTTAGGATCGGAAATTCAGGTAGTGCAGAATTTAGCCAAACAATGTTATAATGTCAATAACAAAGACAATGCAAATTGATAATAACGGCAATTAAAGAAGATAAAGAAGACAAAAATTTAATGTGGTTTGGTCAAGGTGACCTACGTCCACAAGCGTAGAGGAACAATTTTACTATATCAACAAGAGTACAAAAGAGAGTGCAAAATTAGAGTAAATATTCTAATTAATCCCAAATACCCCCAAGAGAATAACTTCACAAGTTCACTCCAAAGAAAGGGTTCACAAAGTGTTTTCCAACACTCATTCTCTTACAAAATACTCTCAATTACTAAAGTAGGAGAAGAAACAAGAAACGAAGACTCAAGTCTTATTGGTGTGTTTAAAATGAACTAATGGCCTTTCCTTTAATAGGCAAAAAAGTCTTGGCCTCTTATTTAAAAAAGAAAAGATACAACTTGTGAAAATGAAATCCACCACACAATGCAATATTTTTGGGTCCCAAAGGATATTGCCAACAAAGTCTACTCTGCAAATAGGCTTTTGTTTATGTGAGATGGACTCCACTAGCCAAACTATTGGTCATAATTACAAATCTCCACCTTGGCCTAATTTTGGCTGATATAGTAAAATTGCTTCACCTTCTCTGCAAAAACCTCAATGTGCAAAATCATTCTTCATAAATGCCAATCAAGTTCAAGCAAAGTTTGAACATGGACACTGGAAGAGGTTTTTTGAACATGTCAGCAAGATTGTCTCCAGTGCTGATCTTCTGAATAGAGACTTTTCCTTCAGCAATTGTTTCTCGGATAAAATAACACTTTATATCAATGTGCTTTGGCCTCTCATGATACATCTGATCTTTAGTCAAGTGAATGACACTTTGACTATCACAGAAAATGGTAATACCACCTTGGTGTGAATTGAGTTTCGAAAATAGACCCTTCAACCATAAGGCTTCTTTGATTGCCTCGGTCACTACCATATATTCTGTTTCGGTAGTAGATAAAGCTACTACATGTTGTAATGTATCTTTCCAACTAGTACCGCAACCATCAATGCAAAATACATAGCCTGTCAGTGATCTTCATTTGTCAAGATCACCTGCATAATCTGAGTCTACAAAACCAACCAAAGTGTTGGTATTTCTCCAAAACTCCAAACATGTGTTTGAAGTACCTCTCAAGTTTCTGAGAATCTATTTCACAGCCTGCCAATGTTCTTTACCAGGGCAAGCCATATACCGTCTTACCACGCTCACTGCTTGTGAAATGTCTAGACGTGTACAAACCATACATAATACAGCCGACTACACTGGAATAAGAAACATGTGCCATGTACCTCTCTTCTTCCTCTGACTGCGGGGACTTAGCAACTAATAACTTAAAATGAGCACCAAGAGGGGTACTAACTGGTTTAACATCTTTCATGCCAAACCTCTCCAAGACTTTCTCCAAGTACTGGGTCAGGAATAACATGTTGGTTGTTCGATCTCTTTTGATCTCCATGCCAAGGATTTTCTAAGCGGCTCCCAAATCTTTCATCTCAAATTCACTTTCAGCTAACTTTTCAAATTGTGAATTTCTGTTAAATCCTTAGAATCAATGAGCATGTAATCAACATAAAGTAATAACTACACAAATGAACCATGACCCAATATAAAGGAATCAAACATTTTGTACCATTGTCTTGGAGACTGCTTTAATCCGTACACAGATTTCTTCAACAAGCAAACATGATCTTTTTTTCCTTCAATTTCAAATCCTTCAGGTTGATGCATGTATATTTGTTCCTCAAGTTCGCCATATTAAAAAATTGCCTTAATATCAAGTTGTTCTAGTTCCAATTCATACATGGCAACTTAGTCAAGCAAGACACGAATAGAGCTATGTTTAACACCAGGTGAGAAAATATCATTAAATAAACTCCGTGTACCTGACTATAACCCTTTTCAACTAATCATGCCTTATACCTCGCATCTTCAACCCCTGGAATGCCATCCTTTTTCTTGAAGACCCATTTGCAACCAACAATTCTTTTTTTCTGATGGCGTCTTCACAAGAGACCAAGTACCATTCTTGTGGAGAGACTTAACTTCTTCATTTGCTGCAATCAGCCACTTGGCTAAGTGTTGGTTCCAAATGCACACGCAAGTATACGTGGTCGTATCAAGTAATATAATGTTAAATCGAATGTCGAACCCACAGGGACTGGCTTAAACTACTTGCTGAATCACTCTAATTGTTATTTAATCGAGCCAAAACAAAATTCAGGAATGTAACTATTTATACTACGATTCTACGAACTAACTAATTATCAAGTGACAAGAGTATTGTTGTGTGTATTCAGTAGAGACAAATATTTCAGGGTTGTGATCAATTCACCACTCGTATTGCATTATAATTAACTCTCCCTTTTATATAATTCACTCATGGTTGCTAATCAATCGATAATTTCTCTCGTAGCCTTCTCCCGAAGTACTACTCGCCTATTCTCAATAGATTAACGCCTATATTCCTATGAAATTAATATATTAGAACGCACTTAGATTATGATGTTTAATTAAGCACGGTGACTAGGTATATTCCTATCCTAACCACAAATCCGCTCCCTTGAAGGGTTAAGATCGCGCTCTCTTCAATTCTTTTCTAATCTATATACGGCTTTTCCAAGCATAACATAGATAGTACATAGAACCTAACTGCTAGCCAAACAATTAAGCAATTAAACGCGTAATTGAAGAAATAACCATATATTGAGTGAACTATAATCAAGGTTAAGTTAATGTCGAATAACAATATTCATGGCTAAACCACAACCCCAGAACAATGGGTGTTTAGCCACTCATGCTAGAATAAAACAATTGCATAAGTGTTGCATAAATAGAAAATACTAGAATAATATGAAGAAAACTGATAATCCTTTGCTTCCTCAATGAACCTGTGTGTATCTTCTCTCCAAAAATGGAATCCTCTTCTCAAAGTTGTGTTTTTAGGTCTATTTATATGTTTGTGACAAACCCTAAAAGTGTAGGAGACTTCTATTCAAACAGAGAAACACTTAAAACCTTCAAAACTCGGAATTGACCGGACCTGGAACCTCAGGCGTTAAGCCCTAAACGCCCAGATATAGACTGGGCAGGCCTGGCTTTATGGCTCTAACGCCCAACTATAGCCTGGGCAGGCCTGGCTTTAAGCCCCAAACGCCCAGCTATAGCCTGGGCAGGCCTGACATTAAGCCCCAAATGCCCGGCTATAGCCCGAGTCACTCCTTTTCGACTCTTGAGCGTATTTTTAACGTTTATGAATCCATTTAGCTCGACTTCCATCTCCAATTCACCTACACATGAAATAGACTCCATTATGCACATATGACGTGTATTTTTATCACAAACGCACATAAAATGTAAGGTACATAGTGCTTAAAACCATGAATTCTAGCCACACATCAACACCCCACACTTAGACTATTGCTCGTCCTCGAGCAATGGGACAATCTACTACCCTTCAACACGTACACATTTCATTAACAAGGAGTATTCTACTTTTCAATCACACACATTACCCCTTAACTATGATTGATACCGGCAATCAAGTATGATCATACAAAATTTCACATTCTTTCCCTTCTTTAAACATGCCCAAATATAACAATTTAATCAATCACATGAATCAACCTAATTGTAACCACCCAACCTCAAGAGTCGACTTGCAACTACCAAGTCCTCTCAATTCACGGACCTACCCAACAAGAAAATTACAATATTACCAATCGTTCATGAGATCATGTGCCTTCACCAACAACAAAATAGTGAATATAACTAGTCCACACATTCAAATAGGATTTTGAACATTATTTAAGGACATCACACAATTGAACAAATTCACTCACTCTCACAAAGAATTCATATGCATCCCATGGTAGTGCCATAAGCATGCCCGTAGTGTAGATCTCCACTAATTCAAGTTAGCCAAATCTAGGATCAATTAGGACGTTTAAGGTTGTAGTGTAGGCTAAGGTACGGGTAGGATATATTTAGGAATAGTGACTAACCCTCCTAAGCACTTTAATACACTACCTTCACAAATCAACACATATTCTTCTCAACCAATTCATTTGCCAATATTCATATTCAACATAGGCCTTTTTCAAGTAAGCACTTCTATATTTTCACTAGCACAAATTAATAAAAATTTGGAGGTGTGTATCTTTTTGTACATACTTTTACTATCATTTTTTTCTTTCCTACACACACTCCATACATGAAGATTCAATGGCTAGTGACTTTTGAATACAATTTTTAGTGCACTAACAGGCCTTTCCATGGCTCCACTCAAAAGTTAATCCCCAATATCCCACCTTACTTCTTTTAGCGACTAAGTGCCTTAGGAGGAACATGTGCAAAAATCTCAATTTAAGAACAAAATAGGGGTACGGCTTGTAATGTGGGTACCAAAGAAAAGGTCAAACGGCTCAAAGGGGATACTAGATGATTTTTCACACAAGGATCCAACTAGATCATACAGATCATCTAGTTGGATCCTTGTGTGGAAGACCCAAAAACTGCCCGTTTGCATGAAGTAGTTGGATCATGCTCTGTTTCAGCTCAAAGTGCCCAGTGATTCTGGGCTTCACGATGCTGGAGGTGACATTAGCACTACTGGGCATTGACACCTCCTGAAAAACCATGTGTTGTTCCTCTGCCATGTTCACAGAAAATCAGATGAAGTCCTGAATATTGTCTGTATCTCTTGCTTCTCGCAATCTCCTGTGAAATCATCTCTCAGGTTCGGGGTCAAAGCCGTCAAGTCTATCCTGGATCTGACCCTATGAATTCACTTGAAGTTCTTGAGATTAGATCAAAAATCACGTGGCGTTAGATTCAATGAAATAAACAATTAGAGCAAGTAACTAAAAAGTAGTCTATATTCAAGTCCCCGGCAACAGCGCCAAAAACTTGTTGGTTCCAAATGCACACGCAAGTATACGTGGTCGTAGCAAGTAATATAATATTAAATCGAATGTCGAACTCACAGGGACTTGCGTAAACTACTTGCTGAATCACTCTAATTGTTATTTAATCGAGCCAAAATAAAATTCAGGAATGTAACTATTTTATACTACGATTCTACGAACTAACTAATTATCAAGTGACAAGAATATTGTTGTGTGTATTCAGTAGAGACAAATATTCCAGGGTTGTGATCAATTCACCACTCGTATTGCATTCTAATTAACTCTCCCTTTTATATAGTTCACTCATGGTTGCTAATTAATCGATAATTGCTCTTGTATCCTTCTCCCGAAGTACTACTCGCCTATTCTCAATAGATTAACGCCTATATTCCTATGAAATTAATCTATTAGAACGCACTAAGATTACGATGTTTAATTAAGCACGGTGACTAGGTATATTACTATCCTAACCACAAATCTGATCCATGAAGGGTTAATATCGCGCTCTCTTTAATTCTTCTCTAATCTATATACGGATTTCCCAAGCATAACATAGATAGTATATAGAACCTAACTGTTGGCCAAATAATTAAGCAATTAAACGCAGATTGAAGAAAAAACCATATATTGAGTGAATTATAATCAAGGTTAAGTTAATGTCGAATAACAATATTCATGGATAAACCACAACCCCAGAACAATGGGTGTTTAGCCACTCATGCTAGAATAAAACAATTGCATAAGTGTTGCATAAATAGAAAATACTAGAATAAGATGAAGAAAACTGATAATCCTTTGCTTCCTCAATGATCCTGCGTGTATCTTCTCTCCAAAAATGGCATCCTCTTCTCAAAGTTGTGTTTTTGGGTCTATTTATATGTTTGGGACAAACCCTAAACGTGTAGGAGACTTCTATTTAAACCGGGAAACACTTAAAACCTTCAAAACTCGGAATTGATCGGACCTGGAACCTCAGGCGTTAAGCCCTAAACGCCCAGATATAGCCTGGGCAGGCCTGGCTTTATGGCTCTAACGCCCAGCTATAGCCTAGGCAGGCCTGGATTTAAGCCCCAAACGCCCAACTATAGCCTGGGCAGACCTGGCTTTAAGCCCCAAACGCCCGACTATAGCCCGGGTCACTCCTTTTCGACTCTTGAGCGTATTTTTGACATTTATGCATCCATTTAGTTCGGCTTCCATCTCCAATTCACCTACACATGAAATAGACTCCATTATGCACATATGACGTGTATTTTTTTATCACAAACGCACATAAAATGTAAGGTACATAATGCTTAAAACCATGAATTCTAGCCACGCATCACTGAGTCAACACCAAAAACTGCTTCTGAATATTTTGATGGTTCTCCAATTTCTTCAATTTTCTGTGCAACTGAAAAAGCAAATGCAATATAATCTTCAAACCTTAATGGATGTTTACTTTCTCTTCTTGGTCTATGTTTTGTTTATAAAATACTCCTCTTCTTCTGGTTCAACTTCAGGAGTCTCAACTTCATGAATTTCATCTTCTGGCTCAACTTCAGGAGTTTCAACTGTATTTTGTTCAAAAGTTGATGGTCTTGGCTCAGAAGAAATTCCAATCTCAACCTCTACCTGTTTATGTGTACTCTTTTCTTTATCTATATTATAAGAACTAGAAGACTCTTTTCCAGAATGTAATATAGAGGATTCATCAAATGTTACATCTCTGCTAATTATAAATTTTGGTGTTGTGGGATCAGGATACCATAGTCGGTATTCTTTCACCCCAGATGCTTACCCAAGAAAAATGCACTTTTTAGCCCTTGGATTTAATTTCCCATCATTTACATGCATGTATGCATGGAAACCAAATATCTTTAAATCAGAATAATTAGCAGGAGTACCTAGCAATTTTTCCTCTGGAGTCTTAAAGTTCAAAAGGTGCAGAAGGAGCTCGATTGACAATATACCAAGCTGTAGAGATAGCTTCTGCCGAAAAGGCGTTAGTCAACCCAACATTTGAAATCATGCAACGAGCCCTTTCCAAAAGAGTTCTATTCATTCTTTCTGCCACACCATTTTGCTGAGGTGTCATTCTCACGGTACGATGTCGAGCAATTCTTTTATTCCTGCAAAATTCATTGAATTCGTCATTACAAAATTCCAAGCCATTATCTGTTCTAAGCCGCTTAACCTGTTTTCCTGTTTGCTTCTCAATCAAAACTTTCCATTGTTTGAAATTTAAGAAAACATCACTTTTATTTTTCAGGAAATAAACCTAAACTTTCTTGGAATAATCATCAATGAAAGTTAACATATACATGGCATCACCTTTTGATGGGGTACGTGAATGACCCCAAAGATCTGAATGAATATAACCCAAAGTACCTTTTGTTCTATGAATCGCTGGAGATTTGAAGTTGACTCTTTTTTTCTTCATAAACACACAATGTTCATAGAACTCCATATTTCCGGTACTTTGGCCACATAAGAGACCTTTTTTGCTGAAGATGGAAAGATCTTTTTCACTCATATGCCTCAATCGCATATGCCACAATTTGGTGATGCCAGAATTTGATTTATCTGATATTGAAACTGCAGTATCACCTGTAACAGTATATCCCAACAGAGTATACAACGTACCAGATCTATGTGCTTTCATGATCACAAGAGCACTATGAGAAACTTTTAGAACTTCACCTTCATCTTTGTACTTGCACCCAAGAGATTCAAGAGTGCCCGAAAATATGAGATTTTTCTTCAAGTTAGGAACATGTCTAACATCGGTGAGAGTTCTCACCACACCATCGTGCATTTTGACTCGGACTGTACCTTTTCTAATGATTTTGCAGGAAGCATTGTTGCCCATCAAGACAACTCCACCTCCAATAAATTCATATGTGATAAATAAATCCCGATTGGGACACATATGATAAGAACAACCTGAATCTAAAATTCACTCGTTGTTAGATTTGAAACTATTATTAGTTGCTAAAAAAATAGTTCTCGCAGTCTCATTAGCAGCTACACTTGCTTCGGCAATGTTAATATTTTCGTGCTCATTTTTCTTTCTTGTATGCTTTTCTTTGCTTTTCAGTTTAAACCATTCAAAAATAATATGACCTTCCTTAAGACAATATTTGCACATGACATTTATGTATTTGGATTTTGGCCTTGATTTAGGTCTCTTACTACTTGAGTCTTTCTTATTGGATCTACCCCTTATGAATAAGCCTTCCCCTTGGTTACCACTAGTTTTTCCAACAATATCTCTATCTATTTGTTCTTTTGATTTCAAAATAGATTTGATATCTTTATAAGAGATATTATCCTTTTCATAAACCATAATATCTCGTATATGCTTAAACAACTGGGGTAAGGAAACAAGCAATAACACAGCTTGATCTTCATCTTTGATTTCAACATCTATGTTACTTAAATTCATAAGAAAAGAATAAAAAGTATCAAGATGTGTAAGTATAGAGGTACCTTCAGCCAAACAGAAGTGTAGAGTTTTTGCTTTAGGTAAAGCTTTTTTCTGGTGTTCTTTTCATTTATAGGGTTTTCAGCTTTTCTCATATTCCTTTGGCTGAGCTTTCTACTGTAACTTCACGCAAAACCTCATTTGAGAGATTTAAAATAATACCTGTTTTTGCCTTTTTGTCTATAACGGCAAACTCCTCGTCCGTCATTTTATTCGGCTTCTTCTCCTTTTCTTGCAGTGCCAAATCTAAGACATCTTGAATTAGGATAACTTCCATATTTAGTTGCCACATTCAAAGTTTGTACTTCGACATAAGACTTTGTTAGAGTCATTTGGCTACTTAAACTAACCCGGTTAGATCTGGCTCTGATATCAATTTGTTAGGATCGGGAACTCGGGTACTGCGAAATTTAGCCAAACAATATTATAATGACAATAACAAAGACAATGCAAGTTGATAATAACGACAATTAAAGAAGATAAAGAAGACAAATTTAACGTGGTTCGGTCAAGTTGGCCTACGTCCACAAACGGAGAGGAACAATTTTACTATACCAACAAGAGTACAAAAGAGAGTACAAAATTAGAGTAAATACTCTAATTAGTCCCAAATACTCCAAGAGAATAACCTCACAAGATCACTCCAAAGAAAGGGTTCATACAAGTGTTTCTCAACACTCATTCTCTTACAAAATACTCTCAATTACTAAAGGAGGAGAGGAAACAAGAAATGAAGACTAAAGTCTTGTTGGTGTGTTTAAGATGAACTAATGGTCTTTCCTTCTATAGGCAAAAAAGTTTTGGCTTCTTAGTTGTAAAAGAAAAGATACAACTTGTGCAAATGATATCCACCACACAATGCAATATTTTTGGATCCCAAAGAATATTACCAACAAATTCTACTTTGTAAATTGGCTTATGCTTATGTGAGATAAACTCCACTAGCCAAAATATTAGCCATAGTTACATTATTTAACCTCTTTCATATGTTACATATGGACGAATTCCTGTATGTGTTAACTCTATTCTTCCTTTTATTTTTCTTAAACCAAACTACCTTATATTTACTTCAACTTTTTATCACTGGATGTATTGAATTATACTTTCCATGATATTCAACTTGTTTGAATTATATTCTTATAATTAGTTATGAGGAAAATAAAAATTAAAAACGAAATACCACCAAAAATGAGAAGTTCTTTTGTTCTCTAGTACTTCTTTTCAAGCTTTCCATTCTCTTATTATAATTTTTTAGTTTTTACCTTGTAGTTATTCATGCAGGAAAAAATTATTTGGAATCGAAGAAGTTGAATAGAAGAAGTATGATTATATTACATTCATGGCCTAATAAATTGAGAGAATATATTAACTACAGGGAAGAAAAAACTTAACATGAATAATAATGTGGTAAATGCGCCAATAGGAGAAGGATTTGTTTATTGAGAAGGGTTAAGCTCTACATTCTGTTTAGTTAGAGAAAGGAAATTCAACTTGTAATTTTCCCTTAAATCTATTTGAGAAATGAAGAAGATTGTTTCCAATTATCGAGTAGATTATGCAATTCATTGACATAGTCTTCATTATTAGACTTCGTAAAAATGAGATTTACGATACATCACATAATTACCGCCTTCAACTTGCTGAATAAATTACAAATGCTACTTTTGCATCTAGACTATAGAGTATATACTGTCACGATCCGGAATCCCAATTTCTGAACCGTGAGTGGCGCCTAACATTTACTTGTTAGGTAAGACTATGTGAGATAATTAGTTAGCCAAATTTTATCAGTTTAAAACAAGGTGGATGATAAATAGCGAGATATAGGAATTCAAACTATTACAACACCAGCATATTTCATGTAATAACATCTACTCCCAAGTAGGGATAACAATGGGGCGGTAAGAGTCCGGCACGGAGCGGGTTTAAACATATGCGGGATGGTGCTAGTTTATACATATGCGGGGGCGGAGCGGGGCAGGGCGGGGCGGGGCGGGG
>ML320139.1:27754-73296 GCA_005239505.1 Nicotiana paniculata
GGGGGGGGGGGGGGGGGGGGGGGGGGGGGGCGGGTTAAACTAAAAAAAATAAAATTGGGAGTGCGGGTGCGGATGCGGATGCGGGTCAATACTCATTTTTCACCCAACTGAAAAGAAGTAAAAAAATGTTTAATTTTAACAAATCCAATCTCATACACTATAAATTAATGTTCTTTCATTATGACAAAAACGATGAGGTCACTTGACGAATAAGTATAATACAAATCTCACGGTAACTATATGAAGACAGAGACTAAAAACTTGAACAATAACAGAAAATGAGAAAACTACTCGCTACTTCTGATTGAAATAAATTAAGATGGTAAAATATTTATTCTGACTATGCTTGTGTACATACTGATCCCGTCATTCATTGATCGCAAAAATAAAATAAGATAAATTGAAAAGGAAAAAATAAAAGTTGTGGGGGGGNGGTGGATGCGAGTTTAAAGGTGTGGGCGGGGGGTTGATTAAGAGAGAACCCGCACCGCACCCACACCGCCCGCACCGCTTGCCATACCGGTCACGACCCAGAATCCAACACAGGCCGTGATGGCGCCCAACACCGGAGTCATACCAGTGAGATTATTCTTATTTAACATACCAACCCCACATATTAACTTAGTTTTAAACTTAGATCATTTAAATAAAAGCGGGAACATTTATCAACTTAAATAAATACAACCATAGTGATCGTGATCCAATATATATATACAGTCCCAAAAATAATGAGTCTACTATGTGCGTGCCAGGAACTAGTGTCACAAGTCAACAGGTGACTAGTAGAATATACAAAAGATGATACAGACTGTACTGCTGTCTGAGAGTAGTAGACAGAAATAAACAAAATATAACTCTATAACGCTGCTGAGAATCGTCAAGGGTGCAGCTCACCGTGGAGTCAGGTCCAGAATATAAGTCAAGCTCCGGTCGGATAACCAGAAACACCAGCCTCAGAATCTGTACAATTAAGTACAGAAGTGCAGCATGAGTACATAAATATATATGTACCCAGTGAGTATCCCGCCTAACCTCGAAGAGGTAGTGACGAGAGGTCGACGCGACACTCACTAAGGTCCAGCAGTAATAATGCAAACATGATATAACGGAATGCAGTAGACATGTGAGACAGTAAGCGGCAGATACCTATCAAGTACAGAAATCCAGGAAACTACTGAAAATAAGCAACAATGTACACCTTCCTGTTTTCCCCAAATATCTGTCAAGTCAATATAAATGGAAATGGTACCAAATAGCCAAGCCCACACAAGGTCAAGACAACCGGCCGGAGTCATAAGGAAGTATCTAGACACTGAATGGACATAAAGCTTCCCCCGCTCGCGAATCATACCTTCGATTCGAGTGCTGACACACTTATGTATAATTACCTTAAAGCTCCCCTCGATCGCGAATCATACCTGCGATTCGAGTGCTGACACACTTTTACCGATTTATCATAAAGCTTCCCTCGATCGCGAATCATATCTACGATTCGAGTGCTGACTCTCATACGTACATATGTATATACCGACATCTCAATAACTTAGTAGGGTTATACCTTTAAGAGGGATTGATCAATTGGGAGTTCAGGTGCATTTTTTCCACATTTCCATATCAATTTAAAAGCAACAGGCAGCTCAAAGAGCACCCAAAGATACATATAAGGCACAAAGAGACATGCGTGTGAGCCCTAAAACTACCCGACATAGCATGATAGTCTCCACGTACGGACTCTCGTCACGTTGTATGCACGTAGCCCCCAAAACAATTACACACAACATATATAACACCTATGGGGACAATTCCCTCTTACAAGATTAGAAAGGAGACTCACTTTGTGTCGAATCTACCCCTCAGGCCAAGGATGCGCCCGAACTCCGAACTTTACACCCGAGGACTCGCAACTAGCCAAATATGGTACAATAACATCAATGCATGCTCAAAGTAGGGAAATATCCTCTTTATTCAATAATTCAACATTCTTGAAGAATTCCCAAAATCCAACCCCAGGCCCGCACGTTCAATTTTCAAAAATTCTCAAGGGAATCGCTCACCCGAAGCCTAAGGATAGTTAATATATGATTTTTACTTGATTTCATAGCAAATTCACGGGTAAATTCTCAAATTATCGAAGTCCTAGGTTACTACCAACTTCTTGATCTTTTACTAATTATGTGATTAAACTTAACTAGGAATTCATGCATGAGGCTAATATTAGAGTAGAATTTACTTACCTTCAACAATCAAGTCGTTTGCCCATCTAAAATAGAGGAAATCGCCCCAAGGAAGAGGCAGAAGATGAGAAAAAATGAATTAAACCCGTGTACAAAAACACACTGTCTGGAGAATGTTTTCGCACCTGCGGCTCGAGGACCGCACCTGCTGAAATGGACTGGGGAGCCTGGGCCCGCACCTGCGGAGTGGAGACCGCACCTGCGAGAATTGGCAGACCACTGGGGGTCGCACCTACGATGCTTGGGACCGCAGGAGCGGTCCCGCACCTACAACTGGGCAACCGCACCTGCGGTCACACCAGAACAGGTGCACCAACAACTATTTTAGCTGGTTTTTGGCCCCGTTGGGTACCCGGGAGGCCCCTAGGCCCACCTGAGCCCTCGTCCAAATATACCAACAAGTCCCAAATCATAATATGGACTCGTTCGAGTCGTCGAACACCCAAAACAACGCTAAAACTCAAAATCACACCTCAAAACCCCATGAACCAAACTTAGGAACTTTAAGATTTCTAGACTTCGCTAACAACGCGGCGAACCGTCCTATACTACTCGGAATGACACCAAATTTTGCAGGCAAGTCATAAATGACGTGACAGAACTATTTCCAATTTTGGAATTCCGTTCGGACCTCGATAACACAAAATCATGTACAAAACCACAATAGGATTTTAAGGAGCTTCTTATTTCAATATTGGGTGCCGAAATGCTCTCGGGTCATCAGAAACCCATTCCGAGCATACGCCCAGGTCCAAAATCATCACACAAAGCTACCGGAACCGATGAAACTCGATTTCGAGGTTGTTTATCCAAAATGTTGACTGAAGTCAAACTTGGCCTTAAAGGACAACCTTAAGGAACCAATTGTTCCTATAGCACTCTAAGCACCTCCCAATCCCGGACCACCAGTCCCCGCGAGTCATTAATCATAAAAAGCCGCTATGTGAAGTTTCATTTAGGGGAACGGGGTCCGATAGCGCAAAACGACCGGTCGGGTCGTTACATTCTCCGCCTTTTAAACAAACGTTCGTCCTCGAACGGGTCTAGAATCATACCTGAAATGCTGAATATGTGTGGTTATCTGCTCCGCATGTGCTCTTCGGACTCCCAGAGCGCCTCCTCAACTGGATGGCCCTTCCACTGGAGTTTTACTGCAGAAACTCTCTTGGACCTCAACTGGCGGTCCTGTCTATCAATAGTAGCAACTGGCTCCTCCTCGTAACCCAACCTCTCATCCAACTGAATAGTGCTAAAATCAACCACATGAGAGAAGTCGGCGTGGTACCTCCGGAGCATGGATACATGAAAAACTAGGTGAACTCCTGATAAAGTGGGAGGCAAGGGCAGCTCATAAGCAACCTCCCCAACTCGCCTCAACACCTCGAATGGACCTATAATCCTCGGGCTCAATTTTCCCTTCTTCCCAAACCTCATAATACCCTTCATAGGCGAGACTTTCAACAGGACCCTATCTCCCTCCATAAATGATACATCACGCGCCCTCTGATCCGCGTAACTCTTCTGTCTGGACTGTGCTGTACGGAGCCTCTCCTGAATCAACTTCACCTTTTCCAAGGCATCCCTCACCAGGTCGGTGCCATATAACTTAGCTTCGCTAGGCTAAAACCACAAGATAGGAGAACGACATCGCCGGCTATACAAAGCCTCAAATGGTGCCATCTCAATGCTGGACTGATAACTATTATTGTAAGCAAACTCGGCCAAAGGCAAGAACTGGTCCCATTGACCTCCAAAGTCAATCACACATGCCCTGAGCATGTCCTCCAATATCTGAACTGTACGCTCCGACTGACCATCAGTCTGAGGGTGAAATGCTTCGCTGAGGTCTAACTGGGTGCCCATCTCACTATGCAATGCTCTCCAGAAGTGTGAGGTAAACTGAGGACCTCGATCTGATATAATGGATACCGGCACACCATAGAACCGGACTATCTTCCGAATGTAGATCTGGGCCAACCTCTTAGAAGTATATGTAGTAGCTACTGGAATGAAATGCGCCGATTTGGTCATTCTATCCACAATGACCCAAACCGCTTCAACCTTCTTCAAAGTCCAAGGCAACCCAACCACGAAGTCCATAGCGATGCGCTCCCATTTCCACTCAGGGATAGGCACCTGCTGAAGTAGGCCTCCTGGCCTCTGGTACTCGTACTTCACCTGCTGTCAATTAAGACACCTAGTCACATACCCACAATGTCCTTCTTAGCACCAGGGTGAATAGAACACCGAGGACTGTGTGCCTCCTCTAGAATCCTCTCCCTCAGGCCATCAATATTAGGAAAACATAAGCGGCCCTGAAGTCTCGAAACACCATCCTCACCGATAGTAGCTTCCTTGGCCCTACCCTGAACCACTGTCTCCTGAAGCTCTGCTAAGCACGGATCATAGAACTACCAGGCTTTAATCTCTCCCAATAACGAAGACTGAGCAACCACGTGTGCTAAAACTCGTCGAGGCTCTGAAAGGTCTAACCTCACTAGGAAATTGGCCAAGGACTGAATGTCCAAGGCTAGAGGTCTCTCCTCTGCTGCGATATAAGCCAAGCTGCCCATACTCTCCGCCTTCCTGCTCAAAGCATCTACAACCACATTTGCCTTGCCCTGGTGATAAAGAATGGTGATATCATAATCCTTCAACAACTCAAACCATCTGCGCTGTCTCAAATTAAGATCCTTCTGCTTGAACAAGTGCTGAAAGCTACGGTGGTCTATATAAACCTCACAGGACACTCCATACAAGTAGTGCCTCCAAATCTTAAGAGCATGAACAATCGCCGCCAACTCCAAATCGTGCACATGGTAATTCTTCTCATGAACCTTCAGCTGGCTATGAAGAATACGCAATAACTCTCCCCTCCTGCATCAATACACACCCCAAGCCAACACGTGAAGCATCACAATAACTATGTACATCCCAGAACCGGAAGACAATACTAGAACTGGTGCTGAGGTCAATGTTGTCTTGAGCTTCTGAAATATCACCTCACACTCGTCATACCATCGAAACGGGGCATTATTCTGAGTCAATCTAGTCGGCTGCAATGGAAGAGAAACCCTCCACAAATCGGCAATAATAGTCTGCTAGGACCAAAAAGCTCCCGATCTCTGTGGCTGAAGTAGGACGCGACCAACTCTGAACTGCCTCAATTTTCTGAGGATCAACCTTGATACCCTCTCTGGATACCACATGCCCAAAAATGCAACGGAATCCTACCAAAACTCATACTTGGAGAACTTAGCGTATAACTTCTGTTCTCGCAAAGTTTGGAGCACAACTCTCAAATGTTACTCGTACCCCCCAGGCTATGTGAGTAAATCAAAATTTCATCAATGAAGACAATGACGAAGGAATCAATATACGGCCTGAACACCATATTCATCAAGTCCATGAATGTTGCCGGGGCATTAGTCAAGTCAAAGGACATAACTAGGAACTCATAATGGCCATATCTCGTACGAAAAGCAGTCTTCGGAACATCTGAAGCCCGAATCCTCAGCTGATGATACATCGATCGCAAATCAATCTTAGAAAACACACGAGCACCCTGCAACTGGTCAAACAAATCATCGATGCACGGCAAGGGATACTTGTTCTTAATGGTAATCTTTTTCAACTGGCGGTAATCAATACACATCCGCATAGACCCATCCTTCTTTTTAACAGATAAAACTGGAGCACCCCACGGCGATACACTCAGTCTAATGAACCCCTTAGCTAACAACTCCTCAAGCTGCTCCTTCAACTCTTTCGGGGCCATTCGGTACGGAGGAATAGATATAGGATGGATGTCTGGAGCTAAATCAATGCAGAAATCAATATCATGGTTCAGAGGCATGCTCGAAAGATCCGAAGGAAAAAACATCCGCAAACTCTTGAACCACTAGGACTGAATCAATCGTTGGAGACTCGGCGGTGGTGTCTCACACGTAAGCAAAATAGGCTAGACAACCTTTCTCGACCATATGTCGAGCCTTCAAGAATGAAATAACCCGGCTGGCTGCACTAACTGAAGAACCCTTCCACTCCAGCCTAGGTAACTCGGGCATAGCTAAAGTAACTGTCTTGGTATGGAAATAAGGCACGACATGATAAGGAGATAGCCAATCCATGCCTAGAATAACCTTAAAATCAACCATGTCGAGCAATAAAAGGTCAGCTCTGGTCTCGAACCCACAGAAGGTGATCATACAAGACCGATACAGTCGGTCTACCACTACAAAATCTCCCACAGGAGTGGACACATATATAGGAGATCCCAAGGACTCACGAGAAACATCCAGAAAAGGAGCAAATAGGGCTGAAACATATGAATAAGTGGATCCTGGATCAAACAATACTGAAGCCTCTCTACCACATACTGAGATAATACCTGTGATCACAGCGTCTGAGGCCACTGCATCTGATCTGGCCGAAATAACATAGAACCTGGCTAGAGCACCTGAAGACTGAGCCCCACCGGAGTGAACATGAGCTGCCTAACCTCCCCCTTACTGGCCTCCACCTCTAGGACGACCCCTGCTGACCTGTCCTCCACCTCTAGGTGGCTGGACTGCTGGTGCTGAACTCATAGGATGATAACCCTGCTGCACTGTCTTGTCCCGAAACCTGGGACAAGCCCTCCTCACATGGCCCAGATCCCCGCACTCGTAACATCTCTCAAGTGACATATCCTGCTATCCCAAAGAAGAAGAATCCTGAATGGCCGGAGGGCGATGTGAACCCTTAGGCATAGCACTAAAATAGGAACTAAAGGATCTCTAGCCAGTGGAGTAACCACTAGGAGAACTCTGAATTGCTGGAGGACGGTAGAAGCACTCTGGCATGGAACAGAACTGGGGCCTAACTGGGACACCTCGGGGAGGTAGTGGAGGTGCTGAATAAGAAGGCCTGCTGGGATGACCACCCCCAAAGCAACCTCTGCTCCTAGATGGGGCATCCCTGAAATCTTCTGAGAACCTAGCCCTCTTATCCTGCTGACCCTGCTCCCTGCTCCTCAACCGATAACCCTCGATCCTGCGAGCAATCTCCACCACGAGCTGATAAGGAGTACCCATCTCCACCTCTCGAGCCATGGTGGATCTAATACCTAGATTCAACCCTGCTACAAACCTCCGTAGTCTCTCAGCGTCGATGGGTAATATCATAAGTGCATGGCGTGACAACTCTGAAAATCTAGCCTCATAATCTGTCACGAAAATCTGCCCCTGCTCTAACCGCTCAAACTGACCCGCAATTATTCCCTCTCAGAGGGTGGAATATATCTTTCCAAGAACATTTGTGTGAACTGCTCCCAAGTCACAGTAGGAGAATCTGCTGGCCTGCTGAGAACATAAAACTGCCACCACCTGCGAGCTCTGCTCTCTAACTGGAAGGTAGTAAAATCCACTCCATGGGAAGCTAGGATCCCCATGTTGTGCAGTCTATCCACCTGCACCTATCAATGAAGTCCTGGGCATCCTCACCTTGCTCACCCCCAAAGACTGGAAGGCGCAATCGAGTCCGTCTATCTAACATCTTCTGCTGATTACCATCTGTAGCTGGTCTGGACTCCAAAAATGCTACTACAAGCTGGGTACCACCCATGGGCAGTTTACCCGGGGTATGATGTGCTGCAGCTACCGGTCCTACGGCCTAGGCGGTAGGGGTATGGGCTCCCCCTCCCGCCTGAGAGGTGCCAGGATCTGCTGGAAATAAACCATCCTGGGACATAGTGTCCATAAATCTCATCATATGGCCCACAACTGCCTGGAAGCCTGGCGTCGTCATGAAGTCTACGAGTGCAGGATCTGATGGAGGCACCTCGTCCTGCTCATCTATAATAGGGTCCTCTGGTGGCGGGACCGGAATAGCTCTGGGGCGTCCTCGTCCCTTACCACGGGTCGGTGCCCTCCCCCAGCCTTTGTCACGGCCTCTGACGGCGAGGGTAGCGGCCCTTCCTGGGTTCGGAACATCAGATGCAGCTCACCATCTGTGAGAGAATAGAAGAATGAGTTTAGTAAATCATCGATTGCACGATAGAATACGAACAAATAGAGGTTCCCTAACACCCTGTAGCCTCCTGAAGATAAGTACTCCGTACCGATCCGCAAGACTCTACTAGATTATCCTTATTTAACATAACAACCCCATATATTACCAAAGTTTTAAACTTAGATCATTTAAATAAAAGCGGGAATATTAATCAACTTAAATAAATACAACCATAGTGATCGTGATCCAATATATATATACATTCCCAAAAATAATGAGTCTACTATGTGCGTGCCAGGAACTAGTGTCACAAGTCAACAGGCGACTAGTAAAATATACAAAAGATGATACAAAATGTACTGCTGTCTGAGAGAAGTAGATAGAAATAAACAAAAGATAACTCCATAGCACTGCTGAGAATCGTCAAGGGTGCAGCTCACCGTGGAGTCAGATCTAGAATATAAGTCAAGCCCCGGTCGGATAACCACAAACACCAGCCTCAGAACCTGTACAATTAAGTACAAAAGTGCAGCATGAGTACATAAATATATATGTACCCAGTGAGTATCCCGCCTAACCTCGAAAAGGTAGTGACGAGAGGTCGACACGAAACTCACTAAGGTCCACTAGTAATTATGAAAACATGATATAACAGAATGCAGTAGACATGTGAGACAGTAAGCGGTAAATACCTATCAAGTATAGAAATCCAGGAAACTACTGAAAATAAGCAACAATGTACACCTTACTTTTCCCCCCAAATATCTGTCAAGTCAATATCAATGGAAACGGTACCAAATAGCCAAGTGCACACAAGGGCAAGACAACCGATCGGAGTCATAAGGAAGTATCTAGACACTGAATGGACGTAAAGCTTCCCCCACTCGCGAATCATACCTGTGACTCGGGTGCTGACACATTTATATACAATTACCATAAAGCTTCCCTCGATCGCGAATCATACGTGTGATTCGAGTGCTGACAAACTTGTGTTAAATTACCATAAAGCTCCCCTCGATCGCGAATCATACCTGCGATTCGAGTGCTAACACACTTATACCGATTTATCATAAAGCTTCCCTCGATCGTGAATCATATCTAAGATTCGAGTGCTGACTCTCATACATACATATTTATATACCCACATCTCAATAACTTAGTAGGGCTATACCTTTAACAGGGATTTATCAACTGGGAGTTCAGGTGAAACTTTTCCACATTTCCATATCAATTTTAAAGCAACATGCCGCTCAAAGAGCACCCAAAGATACATATAAGGCACATAGATACATGCGTGTGAGCCCTAAAACTACCCGACATAGCATGATAGTCGCCACGTACGGACTCTCGTCACGTTGTACGCACGTAGCACCCAAAACAATTACACACAGCATATATAACACCTATGGGGACAATTCCCTCTTACAAGGTTAGAAAGGAGACTCACCTCATGTCGAATCTACCCCTCGGACCAAGGAAGTGCCCGAACTATGAAACTCTACACCCGAGGATTCGCAACTAGACAAATATGGTACAATGAAATCAATGCATGCTCAAAGTAGGGAAATTATCCTATTTATTCAATAATTCAACATTCTTGAAGAATCCCCAAAATCCAACCCCAGGCCCGCCAAAATCCAACCCCAGGCCCGCACGTTCAATTTCTGAAAATTCTCAAGGGAATCGCTCACCCGAAGCCTAAGGATCGTTAATATACAATTTTAATTGATTTCATAGCAAATTCACGGGTAAATTCTCAAATTATCGAAGTCCTACGTTACTACCCTCTTCTTGATCTTTCACTAATTATGTGATTAAACTTAACTAGGAGTTCATGCATGAGGCAAATATTAGAGTAGATTTACTTAACTTCAACAACCAAGTCGTTTGCCCCTCTAAAATTGTGGAAATCGCCCCAAGGAAGAACAAGAAGATGAGAAAAAATGAATTAAACCCGTGTATAAAAACACACTGTCTGGACAGTGTTTTCGCACCTGCAGCCTGGGCCCGCACCTGCGGAGTGGAGACCGCTCCTGTGACTCCGCTCATGTGACTCCGCTCCTGCGGAACTTTGTCCGCACCAGTGAGAATTGGCCAGACCACTGGGGGTCGCACCTGCGATGCTTGGGACCGCAGGAGCGGTCCCGCACCTGCGACTAGGCAACCGCACCTGCGGTCACACCAGAACAGGTGCACCATCAGCTATTTTAGCTGGTTTTTGGCCCCGTTGGGTACCTAGGAGGACCATGGGTCCAACCGAGCCCTCGTCCAAATATACCAACAAGTCCCAAATCATAATACGGACTCGCTCGAACCTTCAGAACACCAAAAATAGTGCTAAAACTCAAAATCACATCTCAAAACCCCATGAACCAAACTTAGGAACTTTAAGCTTTCTAGACTTCGCTAACAACGACCCGAACCGACCTATATTACTCGGAATGACACCAAATTTTGCAGGCAAGTCATAAATGACATGGCGAAACTATACGTACCTCGGAATTCTATTCGGACCTCGATAAAACAAAATCACGTATAAAACCACAATAGGAACTTAAGGAGCTTCTTATTTCAATATTGGGTGTCAAAAGGCTCCCGGGTCATCAGAAACCCATTCTGAGCATACGCCCAGGTCCAAATTTATCACACGAAGCTACCGGAACCGACGAAACTTGATTCCGAGGTCGTGTACCCAAAATATTGACCGAAGTCAAACTTGGCCTTAAAGGCCAACCTTAAGGAACCAATTGTTTCTATAGCAGTCTAAACACCTCCCAATTCCGGACCACCAGTCCCCGCGAGTCATAAATCATAAAAAACCGCTATGGGAAGTTTCATTTAGGGGAACGGAGTCTGATAGCGCAAAACGACCGGTCGGGTCATTACAATACCTATTCCCAAGGTTTTAGAGTCACGAATACACGAGCTACTAGAAGTACTACAAATAGAGTCTAAAATAAATCAATTGTTCCGAATGTAATGAACATAGAAGTATGCAATGATCCAAGCTGACGCACTTCACGCACCACTGGGACCAATACCAAAATCTGCACGAGAAGTGCAGAAGCGTAGTATGAGTAAAATTGATCCAATGTACTCCATAAGTGTCGAGCCTAACCTCGACAAGGTAGTGACAAGGCTATGACAGGACACTCACGTAATTAAACTTGTACAAACATGTATATTTTTACAACAATAATAAACATAGATTTAACATTGTAAAATTTGGAGGGGACATGCTAAAGGGGGAAAAGATATAATAAATACAACAGGTATGAAAACATAAGATAACCAAATAAATCATCAGTCAATGAGGACAGATAAACATATGGTATAAAGATGGCACATCATCACCCTTTGTGCTTTTATTCTCATCCTTACCATGAAATGATGACATAAGTAAAAACAGAGTGACACTGCATCACCCTTCGTGCTTTATTCTCGACTTGCCCATGTAACACTGAATAATTGATATAGATGGCACAACATCACCCTTCGTTTGCTTTTACTCTCAATCTCATCATGTAACAATGAATAAATGATGTAGATGGCACAATATCACCCTTCATGCTTTAGTTCTCCTCCTCACTATGTATTAATAAATAATGAGGTAATGAAATGGCACGACATCACCCTTCGTACTTTAACACTCTCCCTTACCATGTAGTAAGGATAATATAAATTCAGGAGATAAATAGTGCGGACAATGAACTTTACGTCCAATATGATTCCAAGATATCAAATCTCAACTTGCAAAAAAATATTCAATCATTACCAACTAAGCAATAATTGCGGAGGGAATGATCAAATAAGTAATAATCTAATATAAGCATGGATATCATAAATAAAGAGGCAACAAATCACAAGGAGACAAGTTTCACCCGCATGCTTTATCCCACAACAATGCATAAATGCTCGTCGCCTCATATATACGATGTACCCACACGTTAATCACGTGGAAAATAAGAAAACAAGTCCTAATTCCTCAAGTCAAGGTTAATCACGACACTTACCTCACTCCGAAATCAAATTAGAGCTCAACTGGGGCCTTTCCTCTAAAATTTACCTTCAAACCATTCCAATCTAACCCAATATCGTTCAAACAATCCAAAATAATCTTTAGAAACTACCCATGAGTGAAAGATGCTCAATTTAGATCATTATTGAAAGAGTCAACAAAGTTAACCCCCAGACCCGATTGGTCAAAATCAAAATTTGGACCAAAATCCGAATATCCATTCACCCCGAGCCTGGTTATGTCATTTGTTACGAAATCCAACCTCAATTCGAGGTTTAAATTCCAAATTTACAAAAATCTCTAATTCTCCAAATCCTTAATTTCTACTATGAAAATCCTAAATTTGATGTTGAAAACTTATGAAATATAATAGGTAATTGAAAAGAAATAGATTAAAGTCACTTACCAATGAATTTAGGAAGAAAATCTCTTGGGAAAATTGCCTCTACGGTGTTTAGAGTTGAGAGTTTGAAAAGAAATGAGCTAAATCCCATTTTTTCCTTCTTTTGACCAGGCGTAGATATCGCAATTATTACGACCTGCGATTTGCAATTTGCAAACCCTGCAAATGGAAAAAATTCCTCGTAAATGCGAAGCTTCCACATCTTTGTTGCTATCACAAATGCGATGGTTTTGTTTGCAAATGCGAACTTGGACTTCCGCAATTGCGACCGCTTTAAGTGCAAATGCAAACCATTTCCCAGCACGTAATCGCAAATGCAAACTTTGTTCGCAAATGTGAACCTGACAGAGGTCCTAGACTTTCGTTAATGTAAACACTAATCTCAAAATTACTAGATTTAAGGTCTGCACCAGAAACATTACTTGTCTTGTATTGACATCACAAATGCAAAATTTTGGGTGAGGTGTCGATCGAAAGACAGAGAAAACATTACTTGAATTTGAATTATTTGTCTTTTTCAACAATTGTTGGATGTATACAACTGTCTACATCACACTAATTAATTTTTTTTTTGTTGATAAAATACGATATTTCATTAGAAACATTTAGTTAGGGTTATGCACCCATAATTGTTCCGTACATACACTGCTATTAGCCAAAATACTGCCATGCAAGACATTTTCATTACCCAGTGCTACTAGTTCTTCGCACTGGTTTGTTGAGAAAGTTCTGGAATACATATATCCCTCATTATCCTTGTTGTAAGCAGTTTTGACAAGTCCAGGAGGTAAGCCTACTACATTTATTCTACCATAACTAGTCTCCATTAGAGCTAACTTTGCTAAGTGGTGAGCTACCATGTTCCCTTCACGAAAGCTATGCTTCATTCTGATTCCCTTTCTTGGATGCCTTGTCCATTAACCACATGCATTCATAAATTAAATTGTTGTAGTTAGGATAGTCATCTTGAAGGAAGCGTATTACCTCAATTGCGTCAGTTTCGACTTTGATTGGAAACAAATTGTCCCTGTTGATCATGTGTAGAGCCTGCCGGAGAGAAAGAAGTTCCACCTGGGTCGATGAGGTTGCACATAGTTTCATGTTACATCCTGTCATCCATGTACCCGTGTAGTTCCTAATGACTCCACTGATGCCTCATTGTACATAGTCCTTTGTGAATGCACCATCAATATTAATTTTTAGCCACCCTTTAGGTGGAGGTTTCCAACCTACTTTGATATTTATTTTTCTGTTATATATATGTAATTTTGTAGTCATAATAAAATATTCTAGTGCAAGGTCAAGTGGCTTCTTTTTGTTAATCAATGTACTAGTGTTGTTTTGGTTGTTGTGATTTCTATTGATCCAAATAGGCCATAATATAAAAGGGAAGGTGTTATCCCAATTTAGATAATCATTTATATTTGACAGGCCAAGCCTTCTAATATGGTCCAACCAGTTTGTGGTGGTAAGCTGGATGTTTGTGTTCACTCCCAAATCGTTCCATAAAGCCTTTGCTATGGTGCATTCCCAGAATATGTGGGTGATGGACTCTATATCATTTTTATAGATTGGGCAATTTGGGTTTATGTTAATACCAATGTGTGCTAGGTAGCTTCTTGTGGGCAGTCTGTTATGGTTTAATTTTCAGATTAAAAATTTAATTTTATTAGGGCACATAAGGTCCCAGATCCATTTGAAGGAGTCGGTAGGGGGTAGTATACTCTATTAAGTTATATGTAGAGGTTGTGGAGAACATTCCACTTGGACTAAGACTCTAGATGATAGGGTTGTGGTTATGGATGTTTCTTTTTGTGCTTAGGGAAAAATACTATTTTTTATCAAGTTCGGAATATCAAACAATAATTTACTGAGGTCCCACTCATTGTTAGTTTTCCTAATATCACAAATGGTTAAGTCAGCTTCATCACTTTTTAAAGGTCCAATAAATTGATGTCGGAGACTAGGGATATTAGGGGTCCATTGGTTGTGCCATATATTTAGATGAGGGTGTGTATCAATTGGCCATCAGATACCTTTATTACACACCATCCAACCCTTTAGAAGGTCCAGTTAATGTGTTCTTGTTCGCATATATGCTAGTTAGAACCTGTGCCCATATTGTGGAGGGGTTAGAAAGTATTGGCCATGCCAAGCTAGTGAGTAGGGCCATATTTTTTGACATTTCCTTTTCGATACCAAGTCCTCCATTGTTGGAAGGATTTTTCAGAGTATCACACTTTATAAGATGAAGTTTCCTTTTTTCCTTAGTAGTTCCCCATAGAAAATTGCGTTGGATTTTATCAATTTCCTGTAGGGTTTTTTTTTGGTAGCAAATTAATTTGCATCAGGTGATTTGGGAGAGTGTTCAGGGTTGATTTTATTAGGGTACATCTCCCTGCCATACTAAGCCAACACGCATTCCAAATATTGAGTTTTGCATGCATTCTATCAAGGAGGGGTTGATAGTCCTTGTGCTTGAGCGGCTTGTGAGACATTGGGAAGCCCAAGTACGTACCAAAGTTTTGGCTGATTTTAATACCAAAAGCCATAGAGGTCATCTCTCTAGTTTGCGTGTTACAACTCCTAGACAGAATGAGTTTTGATTTTTCTTTGTTTATGAAGAGACATGATAGAATACTAAAGTGGTCCATTTGTTTGCTTATAGTGTTAGTAGTTTTGTGATTTGCTTCACCCATCAAGGTTAGGTCGTCCGCAAAAAATAAATGGGATAGAGGGGGGATCTTGGGTTAAATTTAAAGGGGTCCCATTGCCTTGTATCCATTTGGTTATTGAAATTTTTGGATAGCATGTCCATGCACAAGATAGATAGGTAAGGTGACATCGGATCACCTTGTCTAATACCTCGTGTAGGAGTAAATTCCTTAGACTTGTTTCCATTAACTAGGACTGAGATAGAACTGGTGGTAATACAACTCATAATAAGGCTTGAAATGTTTGGAGGAAATTTAAAGAATCTTAGATTTCGATATATGTATGACCATTCTAATTTGTCGAAGGCTTTTTCAAGGTCTAGCTTTAGAATGAAACTTGGTTTGCCTCTTCTCAGATTAAATTTCTTTAAAATTTCCTGGATGATCAATACATTATCACAAGCACGTCTGTTTTTTAGGAAGTTGGCTTGCTCCCTATTTATTAGCAGATTAATAAAAGGTCTTATCCTATTAGTACTACTTTTTGACATCACCTTGTAAATTGTGTTACAAAGGCTGATAGGTTTGAAATTTTTAAGGTTATTTGCATTACTAATTTTAGGAATTAGACATAGGTAGGTTTTGTTAATAGAAGGCATCATAACTTTTGTAGAAATTTTTTTTTGGCATAAGTTGATGACTTTGCTTCTTAGGACGTGCCAACATTTAAAAAAAAAAGGGTGCAGCCCATCGGGACCAGGTTCCTTAAAAGGCTTAAACGAGAACACTGCTTTCCTAATTTCATCATTTCTAAGGGGGTGTCAAGGCTCGATAGATCAATTTGTGAGAAATTTGGGGTGTGTTTTTTAATTATCAGATGCACTAAGGGAAGTAGTGTAAATGTTAGTGAAATAATTAGTTACATGATCCATTAAGGCACTTTGGTCTTCTATCCAATTTCCTAGGTTATCTTTAAAGAAGACTATATTATTTCTTCTTCTTCTTCTGTTTGTAGCTTTGATATGGAAGAATCTTGTATTGGTGTCACCTTCATTGAGCCAATTACCCTTGAGCGGATTTGCCAATACTCCTCCACTATTTTTAATAACTTGTTGTATTCATCAATAAGGGTTGTCTCTAGGTTTTTTAAAAAACCACTAGTGCTATAATTGGGAGAATTTTGGATGCCATTAATACGATTAATGAGCTTCCTTTTTTTTTGAAAATATATTGCCATACATGTTATTTTTCTAAATTGTTATCCTATTGTGGAAGTAGTTTGTACCCTCTACCAAATCTTTATTATCTCAACTTTGGGATACAAGATTTTTAAATCAGGGTGAGAGCACCAGTAGGTCTTCAGTATAAAAGGTCTATCTTTTGTATAATTAATTTTATTATTAATATTAATCAAGATAGGGCTATGGTCAGAGTGGATTTTTAGGAGATGGGTTATGGTCACATTAGTATAAGATTCAAGCCGGTCATCATTCGAGTAAATTCTGTCTAGCATTTCCATTATAAGATCCTCTTTTTTACGCTTGTTAGTCCAAGTATATTTTGCCCCCTTAAAGCCAAGGTCAACTAGGTTACAATATTTCAAATAATTACTCAAATTTTTGGCATGTTTTTGGTTAACATCTCTACCACCGAAATTTCTCACTAGAGTTGATAACTTCATTAAAATCTCCCCCTAGGAGCCAAGGGCCTTTATATTGGTCATAGACATTCCTAAGATCTTCCCATAAAATAATACGATCATGTATATTATTGCTAGCATATAAGGTATATAATAACCACGAAAGTTTTTTTGGTCTTACCTCACTCATAGCATGAATTGCTTGTCCACTTCTAGTGAAATTGCTCATAGTCACCACCTCTTCAATCCACAGAACAACCATCCCCCCAGCTTGTCCAGTAGCAGACACCTCAATTATTTTGGTGAATTTGAAATCTTCTAGGATAGGAATATGACTTTCCATTCTTGTTTCAAGCAATGCTACTAGACAGGGCTTGTGGGTGTCCATAAGCTCCCTAAAGTGCCTTCTAAAATTTGCATTATTTTTCCCCCGCACATTCCACATAATAAAGTTGTTTGGATTCATAGGATTATTATATAGAAGGTTGTTTGGTGTCCTCATGAGAGAGGGGACCAGGATCACTACATGTCCGTGACATATTGCATTCATCCTTTTCCCATCTATGAGGGCCAACTTCTCGTACCGGCCTTTTATCCATTATGCATCACTGAGCTCAGCTTCTTATATGATTCTTAAGGAAGGTATCTCCACTTCGGAAGGAATAACAACTTCTGTACCATAAACCAGTAAATAAGGAGTTTCCCCAGTTGATGTGCGGACTGTGGTGCGGTATCCCAGTAAGGCTTCGTGCCACTGTCTGTGTTTTCTATCATCTTTTCAATATCTTTTTGATGTTCTTGTTGGCGGCTTCTACAGCTCCATTCATCTGAGGTCTATTAGTTGTGGAATTCTTGTGTTTGATTTGAAAGTCTCGCAAATGGCTTTCATCAGATCACTGTTGATATTGGAGCCGTTGTCGGTGATGATTGACTCTAGAACCCTGAACCCCGAACCGACAAATGATACGGTCGCGGACAAATTCTGCCACAACTTTCTTAGTCGCTGCTTTGTAGGACGCCGCTTTGACCCATTTGGTGAAATAATCAATAGCTACTCAAGGTGAGCTTATTGCGTTGAGCTCGTTTGGGGGTAGATTTATCATATCCACATGTACCTGACATCGGTAGCATTTCCGGGCATACTAGATGCAGTCCGTTTCCATGGTCATCCAGAAGTAACCGGCTCTGAGTATTTTCTTTGCCAAGACAATACCATTCATATGTGGGCCGCAGGTCCCAGCATGTATCTCTTCAAGTAGTCTGGAAGCTTCCTTTGCATCGACACATCTCAATAACCCATAGTCGGGAGTTCTCCTGTATAGGTTTCCTCCGATGAGAAAGAAATTGTTGGACAATCTCCGGAGCGTGCGTTTCTGAGTGACATTTGCAAGCTCTGGGTACTCTCCCTTGGACAAGTATTCCCTCATGTCGTGGAACCATGGTATTCCATCTGCTTCTTCTTCAACATAGGCACAATATGCCGGCTGGTTATGGATCTTCACTCGAATAGGATCAACGAAGTTCTTATCTGGGTGTTGTATCATGGATGATAGAGTGGCCAATGCATCGGTAAACTCGTTCTGAACTAAGGGGACGTGCCGAAATTCTATCTTCGCGAACCTCTTTCTCAATTACTGCACATGGTTCAGATACGACATTATCTTAGAATTCTTGGTAGCCCCTTCTCCTTATACTTGGTGTATTAGCAGGTCTGAGTCACCAATTACTAAAAACTCCTGGATATTCATGTCAATGGCCATATTGAGCCCTAAGATGCAGGCTTCATATTCTGCCATATTGTTGGTGCAGGGAAATCTGAGTTTGGCAGATACCGGGTAATGTTGACATGTTTTCGATATCAGGACAGCTCCAATGCCGACTCCTTTGAAATTGTCTGCTCCGTCGAAGAACATTCTCCAACCGTCATAGGATTCTGCAATGTCTTCTCCTATGAATGAAACTTCTTCATCGGGAAAATACGTTTTCAGGGGTTTGTATTTTCCTCCAGGATTCTCGGCAAGATGATCTGCCAATGCTTTCCCCTTGACCGCTTTCTGAGTCACATAAACAATGTCGAACTCACTCAGCGGGATTTGCCATTTGGCCAGCTTGGCAGTGGGCATGGGCTTCTGAAAGATATACTTCAAGTGATCCATCCTTGATATGAGATATGTTGTGTACGCACAGAAGTAATGCCTCAGCTTCTGGGCTACCCAGGTCAGAGCACAGCATGTACGTTCCATTAGGGAATATCGTGTCTCATATGGAGTGAAATTATTACTCAGGTAATAAATAGCATGTTCCTTTCTTCCTGTCTCATCATGCTTCCCCAGAACGCAGCCGAAAGCTTCATCTAATACCATAAGGTAGAGTAGCAAGGGTCTACCTGGCTCTGGCGGGACCAAAACTGGTGGTGTTGACAAGTATTCCTTGATTCTGTCAAAAGCTTTATAACAATCCTCGGTCCATTTGGTCAAAACATCTTTCTTTAGCATCTTGAATATTGGTTCACATATAACCGTGGACTGGGATATGAATCGGCTGATGTAGTTAAGGCGTTCCAGGAAACTCATCACATCTTTCTTGTTCTTTGGCGATGGTAACTCTTGGATGGATTTAACCTTTGATGGATCCAATTCTATCCCTCGGCGTCTGACAATGAACCCAAGCAATTTACCAGCAAGAACCCCGAACGCACTCTTTGCAGGGTTTAATTTCAAGTTGTACTTTCGCAGCCTGTTGAAGAACTTTCTCAATCTGCTGTATGGTTGGTGGCTCTTTTGGACTTGATGATGACGTCATCCACATACACCTCGATTTCTCTGTGTATCATGTCATGGAATATAGTGGTCATAGCTCTCATATAGGTGGCCCCAACATTTTTTAAGCCGAATGGCATCATCTTATAACAGTAGACTCCCCGCGGCGTAATAAAAGCCGTTTTCTCAGCGTCTTCCTCGTCCATCCAAATATAATGGTAACCAGCAACGCAATCCACGAATGCCTGAAGCTCATGCTTAGAGCAATTTTCAATCAGGATGTGTATGTTTGGAAGGGGAAAATCATGCTTTGGACTCGCCCGATTGAGATCCCGGTAGTCGACACAAACCCTGACTTTTCCATATTTCTTGGGAACTGGCACGATGTTGGCTAACCATGTCGGATATTCAACTACCCTGAGAACCTTGGCGTTGATTTTCTTGGTAACTTCCTCTTTGATTTTCAGACTCATATCAGGCTTGAACTTTCTTAGCTTTTGCTATACCGGCGGGCACATTGGATTGGTCGGCAACTTGTGAGCCACAATGGACGTACTTAGACCAGTCATTTCATCGTACGACGATGCAAATATGTCTTCATATCCTTTCAAGAATTGTGTGTATTCCACTTTCTCTGATGGCGACAAATGGATGCTGACGCGGGTTTCTTTGACAGTCTCTGAATCTCTCAAGTTGATTACCTGGATCTCATCCACATTGGACTTAGGCTTGTTTTCAAAATCCTCAACTTCTCTGATAATTTCATCGGGTATGGCATCCTCTTCTTCTGAATCACTGTCCTTGTATTGCGTTGTCTCATTGCATGTCACAGTCATTGGTTCATCAAGACAGGAAATAGTAATGATGTATAGATAAAATAATGAGAGAAATGATAATAGGTAAATATAGATTCATTCAAACGTAAGAATGATTTTGATAATTTAAACAAACAATTTTGGAACATCGGGATTTTATTGGAAAACAAAAAATGCGAAAAGGAAATCATTAGCAAAATGAAATAAATAACGCTATTCAGCCTTGCTACCCTGGGACTCGTCAAGCCCTGGATGGTCTGACGGTCCAATTCTTGAGGAATGATCCCTTTCTCACAGCTTGGCTAGTAGGGCCTTCCTCTTCCTCCTCCTCAATAATAACACAACAGTGTATGCCTTCGCCTTCCAGGAATAGATTCTTCAAAGCTGCTAGAGTTACTTATTCTTATGACCCCCATATGATATCAACTTGCTAGAAATTCTGCTCCAAATGTGGTATAGGTTGTTCCAATGGATAGTAGGGACCACACCATGGTGGCGACCAGTCTTCGTACTCCTGCCAAGTGTATTTGTATCCCAGCCCAAAAGTGGTTCCATGGTGCTTCAGCTGTATTGGTTTGGAATCTCCTGAAGATTCTTACCGAGTCCTCTGCCAGGATCGTATCCACTCCAGTTCAGTATGCTCTCGATCTTACTGTCCCACCATTTGTCTTTGTCTACTGCATTGATCCGTTCAATGTGGTGGTAGGTATCTCCACCCAGCCTTCTTCTACCTTCAATCACCGCGATGGTATGGAGACTATAGATAGGATTGCTTCTGTCTCCATGGATGATCACCTCCTGGTGGTTCCATTCAAATTTTATTAACTGATGCAATGTTGATGCCACAGCCCCAGTGGCATGTATCCACGGGCTTCCCAACAACAGGTTGTAGGATGTCGATATGTCTATCACCTGAAATTCAATCTCGAACCATGTAGGTCCCATCTGCATGCAAAGACTGATTTCACTAATGGTAGACCTCAGAGAACTGTCGAAAGACTTTACATTCATAGATCTTTCTTTGATCTCGTACAACCCGTTGCCCAATTTCTTGAGTGTTGTCAACAGACATATGTTGAGGTTGGATTTCCCGTCGATCAGAATCCTAGTGATGAAGTAGTCCTCACATTGCACAGTGATGTGCAGTGCTTTGCTATGACTTAACCCTTCAGGCGGCAGCTCGTCCTCGTGGAAAGTGATCTTGTGACTCTCCAGTACTTGACCTACCATATTGTCCATTTCTCCACTAGTTATGTTATTTGGCACATATGCTTCGTTCAACACTTTTATCAAGCATTCCTGTGTATCTCTGAATTTTGTAGCAATGACAGAATGGATAGCTGGGCTGGAGTTCTGTTCAGCTGATCGATGACTGAGTATTCCTGGTATGCACCTTCCTCCAAAGATCATCTGGGCGTGTCTCAATGATGGGTGGCCTGTTGGAAGCATTCTTGCTAGAATCTACCAAATGTTCAGGTGTATAGACCCTGCCGATCCTTGTCATTCCCTGCGCAGCACCAGATTTTCCTATCTTGACTTTACATTTCCTTCTTGCTTCAGCCGTGTAATCCCAAGGTACAACCTTATCGTTGAAAGGTGGCATGGTTGATACTGTCACTGTGATTGGTGCAGCTACTTTCACTTCAAATGGTATGGGTGCACTAGCAGGTGGAATAACTTCAACCTCGAACGACAAATGTGTGTTTGCAGGTGGTGCCGTTTCAAACTTGAATGGGAGTGACGCAGTTACCTCGACGTCTCCGGATGGCTGAATCTGGACTATGATGGGATTAAGAGTGATTGCTGTCTTCTTTGGGTCTTAACCTTCTATAATTAACCTGATCGACCCCTCTAGGTCCCAATCTTTTTCTATCTCTATCATGTTGACACCCCTACGGTTTGGAAGCGTATTGTTGCGAACATTGGGAGCAACTTTTTTTTCCTGGATGACCTTATTATCAATCATAGACTGGATCTTATCATTCAGTGAGCGACATTCATCAATTATTTGCCCCTTAATGCCGGAATGGTATGCACAGGTCTTGTTTGGATTGACCCATTGGGATAAATTTTCAGGGGTTATAGCAGATATAGGAGTGACATAACCAGCAACTTTTAATCTTTCATACAGCTGGTCGATAGGTTCAGCAATGGTAGTGTATTATTTAGAAGGTCTGCGATCAAAGTTGGGTCGAGGTCTCAGGAAATTTTGGCGAGCAGGGGGTGATTAGAAGTGAGATTGCTGAGAGTTGTAGGTATGATAAACAGGAGCTTGGGTTGGGAATATCTGGGGGAAGTAGGCTAATATGTAGACGGTGGAGATGGTTGTTATGTTGGTGGAGGTGCTGACTGATATGTGGGCGGGGTTGCTTGATAGGTGAGTGGGGAAGTTTGATATACTAACGGGGATTAGGGTCCCTGTGCAACCATTATCTTTCCTACATATTTCTTCTTGGATATACCATCAGACTGCAAGGCTTTGTTGGTGGCCTGTAGTGCCTCAAAGTTAGTGACCATTCCACTTTTGATACCTTCTTCAATTCTCTCACCCAAATTGATGATGTCATAGAATTTGTGATTTTCAATCACCATTAGCCTCTCATAATATTGCGGCTCTTGTGCCCGGATGAAGAATTTGTTCATTTGTTCTTCCTCTAGGGCAGGCCTGACCTTGGCTGCTTCAGATCTCCAGCGAGTGGCATACTCGCGAAAATTTTCGGTGGGCTTCTTTTTAAGGTTCTCGATGTAGAACACGTCTGGTGCATTCTCCGTATTGAACCTGAATCGGTCCATGAAATCTGATTCCATACTTACCCAGTCGGACCACTACTTAGGGTTTTAGCTGATGTACCAAGATAAAGCATCTCCTGTTAGGCTCCTCATGAACAATTTCATGTGAATCTTATCGTCTCTTCCTACTCCAACCAACTTATCACAATAGGTCCTCAGATGGACCATGGGATCACCTGTACTATCAAACATTTGGAACTTAGGAGGTTTATAACCCTCCGGTAGTTCAACATCGGGCTATATGCAGAGATTTTCGTTGTTCAACCCTTTGACTCCCTTGCTTCCTTCAACGCCCTGAACTCGACTAGTTAGCTTCTTGAGTTCCTCGGCCAAATTCTTAATGAGCATATCCTTCTCACTAGATTCAGGTGTGTAAGCAATGTGTTGGGTGGAGTGAGGTAGAGTCCCCATGTATATAGGGTTGTTCTGATGACCTGGTGTTTGAGCATAGAGGTGGTCACTTGTGGAGTCTTGTGGTTCAGGGATAATTAGCGGGGTATTTCTTGGAGCGTGGAAAGTGTTGTGCTGGTGCTGTGGTAGGATAATTTGTTTTTTCGGTGGAGTTGTATGATGATGAGTTGTGGGAGGGTTTTGTTTGTTTGGGTTATTCTGAGGAGGTCTGGTATTTTGAATGACATCTAGGACACTGAGTGAGAAGGATAAATTTTCCAAGTTGCGGACATGCTCAAGCTCCCCTTGGAGTTTCAACAACCTTTGCTCGATTTGCGACATAGCATCATTTGAACCTGAGTACCTTGATTGTCAAGAGCTTCTGTCTGTTCCAGTGGAGTTGTATTTTCTTGTCTGTTGTTTCCCAAATCGTCCATTTTTCCTTTGCCTTTGCCTTTTAGTGGACTAGGAGGAGGAGGAGGTGGAGGGCCCTTGGATCTTGTGTGATATGATGATGATGCCAGAATGCACGAACCAACCTTTGGGGAGGGGAATAATCAAAAGAAAGAAAACAAAAGCAAAAACAAAAGGTAGCCAAGTCAGTGAGGATCATGAGAAAATATTGTAGTATTTAAACACATAGTGCAAGAATAAAATCGTGCCCTAACTTGGGAGCCTCGGTATGCCCGAGGTAAGCCTAGAGACAAGTTGATTTGGAGAACTTAGATGCCAAAATGCCTCATTTCATTAATGCAAAATAGACGAATCCAAAATGACACTAAAATAATAAGCAGGAAATAAAGTCACTAATGGCACTTGGCCTTATTACATTTGAAAAAAAAAAACAAAAAGGAAACCTAGACTACTTGGTCCCAGAAGGACCTTCCCCAGGCTCGATCTTCTTGGCTCTATCAATCAGGTTCCCCAGGTCGTGCATGCCCAATAGCAGGTATACCCTTGCTAGATTCCCTCCTTCGTTTCCCTCAGCATTCTGGCAGTCGGCGATCTTTTTTCTTGTCTTTTCTTCTAGCCCCATTAGACCCTTCTCCAAATATTCCAACCTTTCACTAGATTTGATGGCCATTTCCTTCCACTCATCTATCAGTTCCATATTAGTCTTGTGTTTTTCCAGATGCTCGGCCTCGGACTCACGAACTCTTTTGTGTAGATTATTGTATNTCTGCTCCAAATACTCTAGCCTTTCATTAGATTTGATAGCCCTTTCCTTCCACTCATTGATCAATTCCATATTAGTCTTGTGTTTCTCCAGATAACTGGCCTCGGACTCACGAATCCCTTTGCGCAGTTTATTGTATTTCACTTGAGCTTCAACCGCTTCGTCTATGACCCTGTTTCTGCCGATTCCCAGCTCAACTGTCCCTGCTATGATGTCTTCTAACATGATGGGTAAAGGCATACATGCCCTGCATGGTATCTGTCAGGCTCAATGGTGTCCTTTTATATAATAACCTTTAGATGCCACATATGCTGAGCCTCGCATTTGTACGGGATATCGTCGTCCTGAAAATCTGCCCTGTAGTGGCTCATTTTAGAGACTCGCGGTATAACTTGCTTCCTATATGCCTATCTCATAACCCTGATGGGAGCATAATGGTATATGCCCCTTAAACCGATCAACACCAGGTGTGGAGCGTCCCTCGTCTGATGATGAACTCACTGGTAGGGAACCATTCGAACATCCATTGAACTTGGTCCTCGGTCAAATTGTCAAAAAACTGCGCCCATTTTGTAGCATCCTTCGGTTGAGCAAACTTGTCTGGGATGTAGGTCATTCTATTAGGGTGATGGAAGACTCTATGGTTATTCCACGCCCTTCGTGGAAATTCTTGACGATATTGACCCCTTTGGAGATGCTCCAATAACCAAACCTGTAGTAGAAGATTGCAACCCTCAAAGTGTTTGAACCCCTTCTAGCTGTGGTCCAGGGCTCGGTATATGTCTGCTATGATCATGGGGATAATGGTATACGTTTGCCCTTCGATTCCCTCCATTAAGGTTTTGGCTACAATAGTCTGTATGGTGTGAATCATGTCTCTTTTGCTCGGAAATACTATCATACCCATGAAGCAAACGACGAACACAAAAACCTTGCCGTGAATCTGACCCAAGGAAGTAATAGAGAATTCGTCGTGGAAGATACGATAGGATTTGCTATGGCCGTATCGTTCATAGAAATAGTCAAAAGGTATGTAGGACTCTGTCAGGCACTCTAAATAATCGTTCTTTCTCAAACCCATCATTTTTAGGAATCCCCTAGCGGCACGGTTTTCTGGCACCAACAAACCTGAACTGTCCCAAGGTAATCCCGCGAAACCCCCTATCTCCTCCAAGAGGGGGGTCATTTCTATGTTGCCGAAATGGAACACAGACCTTTCTCTGTCCCAGAACATAGTGGCTGCTTCGGTTAACATGTTGTTTGGTTGGATATCCAGTAAAGAGGGCAGGTTTCCGAGGACCCTCTTCACATGGTCTTTGTCATTTGGCGAAAGGTCTTCCTACCAATCCAGCAACAGTGGTGGTATTCTTTGGACCATGCCGAACCTGGGGACTTCGTGCCTCAATCTAATTGCATAATAGATAAGGTTAGACCCTTACCCCTGTCAGACTCAACTATTTATGCACTTATGATTAACATACAAGCATTTAGTTATCCAAATAAATGCACAAAACGTGATTGCGTCCGTTGGGATTATGAAAAACCCGGTGGACTTTTGGATAAGGCTGCCTTAAAGGGTTATTGTGCGGACGACACATTAACCTAGCTAGGTTTGACCATGATGCATGTACAATATAACAGAGTAAGGTTTCTATGGGGTTTTAGACCAGTACCCTCAAGCGGACAACTTGAGAGGGAAAGGCACGAAACCGTCGACTGCACTGTTGATCGACTAGTTTTACCGAAAATAAGCCTTTCCGAATTTAGGGGTGATATAAAATGGAAGAGCGCAACTACTCATCAAGATTTGCTATAGGATTTGTATAGGCACGAGTGGAATATGATGTTGATCATGATTATGCAACAATAAATGAGAAATAAAAGCATGTTGTCATGTATTTGCACGTTACGAAAGCGGTAAATACGACATTTATGATTGAAAAGCAGTTATAAAGGAAAACAAAAAGAAACATGTCAGTTTTGATTTTGAAAATAACAAGTACTTGAAAAAGATAAACAATTAATTGCACACAAATGGGAAAAGGAAAAGGTCGCAAGTATTAACAAAGTAAAGACAAGTTCACAAAGCAGTTTGAAAATGGTGAAAGCCTAGGAAATATCCCCAGCAGAGTCACCATGCTGTCGCGCCCCCTTTTTTCCTCTCCTTTCAGATCAGTCAGGGTTTTTGACATTATTGTGTCAAGACCCAAATTTCCCTCCGTTGGGTACCGTGATGACACCTAATCTTAGGGACTAGGTAAGCCTAACATTTAACCACAATATCAATAATAAAAGAACTTTAACAATCTCGATAATAGAAATCGTGACTGAGTCTACATTTTCCCCAAAACCCGGTAAATACAAGTCATAAGCTCTTCGAAATCTTTCTACCAAATCTAAATACAATTGTCTAGGAATAAGTAAGTATAGTTGAAATAAACAGGAAGGTGACTCCGAAGCGTGCGAACGCAGCAACAGGTTACCTTGAGTCTCCTCAACAATCATCCGCGCAGCTACTAACAACCAGAACCTGGATCTGTGCAAACAAAAATGCACAAAAGTGTAGTATGAGGACACCACAGCGGTGCCCAGTAAGTATCAAGACTAACATCGATGGAGTAGTGACGAGGACTAGTCAAGACACCACTGGTCTACAAGATAAATAACATGAATGTAGAAATGACTGAATGTTACATATATCTAAGACTTCACGGAATAATTTACAACAATGACAATATAAAGCGGAAGGAAATTATAGAAAATCAATCACGAAACAACACAAAAATACAAAGAAAGATGGACAACAAAACAATCCAAACCGAAAGGAAACACAATATAATAGAGAATACCAATAACTCAACTCTATGTCGGTTTGTTCACATCGGGCTTTAGCCATTAAAGTCCATAAACTGGTGGAAATCTTTAAACAATAGTTCATATGAAAAACTTTTGTAAATAAAATCATTTTAGTATGGAAGAGTTTCCTTTGAAAACATACCTTCTCCAAAAGTAGATATAAGTATATTTAATAGAGAGAATTACGTAAAACATAGTTTCTTTCAAAATACGAAACTTCCCAAAGATGTTTTCCCAATAAATGACTTCCAAATATCATTTTAGGCAAGACTAGTGCTTTTCAAATATACCTTCGATGTAAAAGCCATCAAATATAATCATTTCGAAACCATTGCTTTTTCAATAACACCTTTCAATAAAATACCTTGATAAAAAATCTCCTCAAGATTTATCTACCGGAACTCAATTCGTAACTCAAAACTTGCCATGCAGTACAGGAGGAATATCAAATCATGCCAATAACTGCAGTAAGAGATCAGTAGGAATATCCAAATTTAGAACAATGGAATAAAATGTAAAGATAAGTGCACGGCATCACCCTTCGTGCTTTTACTCTCATCCTCACCAAAACAAGTGCACGGCATCACCCTTCGTGATTTACTCTCATCCTCACCAAAACAAGTGCAGGATATCACCCTTTGTGCTTTACTCTCATCCTCACCAAAACAAGTGCACGGCATCACCCTTCGTGATTTACTCTCATCCTCACCAAAACAAGTGCAGGATATCACCCTTTGTGCTTTACTCTCATCCTCACCAAAACAAGTGCACGACATCACCCTTCATGCTTTTACTCTCATCCTCATAATGCAATAAATAAATAAAACGGCACGACATTATCCTTCGTGCTTTTAAATATCATATCATGGCACGACATCACCCTTCGTGCTTTTACACTCTCATCCTTACGATGCAATAAATAAATACACGGCATCACCCTTCGTGCTTTACACTCTTCCTCACCCAAACAATATCAAGAACAACAACTTGGCGAGGAACATCAATATGAACCATAAATCACAACATCCCGGCAAGGGAGTCAACAATACAAACAATATCATTAACAGCATAAACAGTAATAGAAACCATAACCTCCCGGCAAGGGAGTCAACAAGGAAAACAACATCATCAATAATAGAATAATAAGAGAAACCACACAATCCCGACAAGGAAAAAAACTATAACCAATCTCACCTAAACAGTTAACTTCACGGAATAAACTCAACTTCAACAGAGGCCCAGTATTAGGCAACATCAAGGAAATACCAATGACATAAATGTCTAACATTTAGACCTAAGTAGCACTTAAGGGAATAGTCATATAAATCCCAATGTAAGACTCATAGGCATGCTTGACTCAAACGAATAGATGTTCCAACTACGACTAGTCAACTATAAGGCTAGATGACACTAATTATAGTCAATTAGGCAAGCTAGGGAGAAAATATAGCATGATGATGAGAGAAGTAGAATATTTAGTTAAGTCAAGTAAGGTTAAATAGCCAACGAAGGAATCCAAAAATAAATAATTCTAATTTAAACAGGAAGGGATGGAATTAACAACCAAGGATTCAAATGTAACAATTACAACTCATACACAGGTAATATAAGAACCTACGAATCCTAAAAGGCCAATCTAATTGCAAATAAGTCCGAGTACACACTCTTCATCTCGCATACTTGGACTACAATCAACAAGGAAGACTCAATCCTAAGGGATAGTTCCCCCACATAAGGTTAGGCAAGATACTTACCTCAAAGACGACAACCTGGTACTCAAAAATAGACTTCTCGGGCGGAAAGACCTTCGGACGGCTCACAATCAACTAAAACAACTTTAAAATACATATAAAACATATAAGGAACTATTCTGAATAATAAAGTTTCAATCTTTACAAAATTATAAAAATCGACCCAAAAGTCGACCCCGGGCCCGCACCTCGGAATCCGACAAATTTTACAAATTCTATTTACCCATTCCGATACGAGTTCACCCATACTAAATTTATCCAATTCCGATAGCATTTTGTCTTTCAAATCGTGATTTTACATTTTAGAAGTTTTCTTTCAAAACCCACAATTCCCTCAAACCAAAACACAACTTAAATGATAAAAACAAGAACTAATTTATGAAATATAATTAATTATAGTAGAAGAACACTTACCCATTAGATTTGTGTGAAAACCCCTCAAAGAATCGCCAAAACTCGAGCTCTAGAAGTCAAAATATGTTAAAAATGGTGAAACCCCGATTTTGGAAAACTTATATTCTGCCCAGGTGTTTTGTTTAGCGCGATCGCGGAAAACGAGATGCGATCGCGTAGAGAAAAAATATCACTGGCCAAAGAAACGTTTTATACGATCGTGAGTAGAACACTGCGATCGCAAAAAAGGAAATTTGATGCTGACCCACTTGCACTATGCGTTTGCGGCAGTGTGATTGCGAACGCGAAGAAGGGAAACATACACTTTCGCGATCGCGAGCGTACCTGTGCGATCGCAGTGAAGGAAAACTGGACGGGCCCAAACAATTCTATGCGATCGCGATTACCTCTATGGGATCGCATAGAAGGAAACCAGAAGACAACAATCAGCAGTTAAAAAATAGGGAAAATTGACCCGAACCCCATCCGTCTCTCACCCGAGGCCCCGGGACCCCATCTAAATGCACGAACAAGTCCTATAACCTAACACGGACTCACTTGAGGTTTCAAACCACATAAAACAACACTAAAACGATGAATTAAACCAAAAATCAATGAAATTCCTCAAAACTTCTTTAAACATTAAATTTTGCATTTATGGTCCGAATCACATCTAATGAAGTTCGTTTCTTACCAAACTTCACAGATATGACACAAATATTATGTCGAACCTGTACCGAGCTCAGGAACCATAATACGGGCCCGATACCACAGGTTTCACATATAATTTTATTTTCAAAAACCTCTTTTATTTTCAGAAAACAATTTCTTTTAAAAATTCATTTCTCGGACTTGGGACCACGGAATTCATTTTCGGGCATACGCCCAAGTCCCATATTTTCCTACGGATCCTCCAGGATCGTCAAATCACGGTTCCGAGTCCGTTTACCAAAAACATTGACCGAAGTCAACTTTATTCAAATTTCTAATATAAAATTATCATTTTTTTCAGTTTTTCATATAAAGGCTTCCCGACTACACGCCCAGGTTGCGCACGCAAATTGAGGTGAGATAGAAGGAGGTTTTCACGACTTCGGAACACAGAAATAACTAAAAATATACGGGATGACCTTTTGGGTCATCACATATTGGACAACTCGTTTCCTTTTGAGAAAGGGGTAAGGAATTGAAGAGTCGCCACCTAACGAATTAAGGTGCGTTAGGGCACCTACTAAGGGTCATTTACAAACACAGATTTGATAACCAGAGATAGGGTAAGGGCTTGAAATTACTTCAAGGGGAAGGTGTTAGGCACCCCTCGAAGTCCACAATTGTGGTTCCTGGCAAAAAAAACTATGTGAATTTTAAAACAAGTAGCACATAAGCAACAAAAGCACATAGGTAAATAAATGTTTTTTGAGAAGATTCGCAGTCTAAGCACACATATGTGCTAAAAATTAAAAGGTTTAGAGTCTAGGCACACATATAAGGTCTTGAAAGAGTTATGATCTAAACACACATATGTAAGGGATTGAGGGTCCTAGGTTTTTTATCCTGTAGGATCACATCAGTGCAATGCCCGGTAATCACTCCTCAATGAGGGGCTACACGTTTTAGCGTACCGGCTGTCATATCCATGTCTACCATTTCCCACCCTTTAGCGATTATTAAGCAAGTTTTTTAATGATCTTTATGCATGCTGTTACCCGTACTTCCTTAATGGTCCTGGAGGAGATTGTGACCCCTACTTAAAGGCAGTTTGAAAGAGACCCCTAAGGTTTAAAGGAGAAAATACTAGGCGACAGGCAAGAACAGATAAGACTTTAACAGATAAAACAGAAAGAAGCAATTTAAGAGGCTCAGATTTACCTCCACAGATATTGCATGTAAACCAACACGTTTCAAACACAAATAACGGCAGTATTATTAAGCAGGATCCAAAATATGATGTCTAGGTGAGTATCGGAATACAAGAGATATGCAGATTTATTTTATAAACCCAGAAGTCGGGGTCCTAATTAGTTTGCCTACTGATTTTAAGCCTATTAAACATTAAGCAATAAATACAAAAATGACAGTTTTCCAATTTTATACAAGTTGGTTACTTAAGGCTTGTTGTGATGACCCAAAAGGTCATCTTGTGTAAATTAGCAGAAACTGTGTTTCGAGGCCCTGAAAGCCTCCGTTAATCTCACCTTGTTGTGCGTGCACATCCCGAGTGCGTAGCCGGGAAGTCTTTATGTGGAAATGTGTTGAAGTGTTGAATTTATGATAATTAATGGAATAAAGTTGACTTTGGTCAACATTTTTGGTAAACGAACCCGGACCCCTAATTTGACAGTACCGTAGGGTCTGTAGGAAAATATGGGACCTCGGTGTATGCCCGGAATCGAATTCCGAGGTCCCAAGGCCGAGAAATGAATTTTTAAAGAAAATTATTATCTGAAAATAAGAAGGACTTTTGAAAATGAACTTTGAGGTGAAATCTGCGTTACCAGGCCCGTATTATGGTTCCGGATCCCAGAACAGGTTTAATATATGTTATGCGACTTATCTGTGAAATTTGGTGTAAAACGGACTTGAAATGACGTGGTTCGAATCGAAATTGGAATGTTTGAGCTTTATGAAGTTTTAAGAAAATTCTATGAGTTTTGAGGTTTAATTCCTTGTTTTGATGTTATTTTAGTGGTTTAATTAGTCGAATAAGCTCGTAGGATGATTTTGGAAGTCGTGTGTATATTTGGTGTCATTTGGAGTTCTATAGGTCAGTTCGGCACGTTGTTAGCGAAGTCTAGAAAACTTAAAGTTACTAAGTTTGGTTCTGGGAGTTTGGGGGTGTGATTTTGAGTTTTAGCATTGTTTGGGTGTTCCGAAGGCTCGAGCGAGTTCGTGTTATGATTTGGGACTCATTGGTATATTTGGACTTGTGCTCGGGTGGGCCCAGGTGCCTTCCGGGCACCTAACGGGGCTAAGAACCAGCAAACATAGTTGCTGGTGCACCTGTTCTGGTGTGACCGCATGTGCGGTTGCCCAGTCGCAGGTGCGGGACCGCTCCTGCAGTCCCCAGCATCGCAGGTGCGATTACCCAATGGCCTAGCCAATTATCGTGGGCACGGAAAATATTCCGCGGGAGCAGAGCCGCAGGTGCGGTCTCCACTCTGCAGGCGCATGAAGAGTGTAAAAGAACGAAGGGTGATGTCGTGCCATGATTCACATTGATTACGTCATAATTTGCATAGCAAGGAAGAGAGTAAAAGCACGAAGGTTGATGTCGTGCCGTATTTTATATTGTTATGCACGAGGGGACATTCCGTGCCGTGATTGTGATGTTTTATGCACGAGGGGACATTTTCGTGCCGTGATTGTGATGTTTTATGCACGAGGGGACATTCTGTGCCTATTTTATATTTTTTATGCATGAAGGGATATTCCGTGCCATACTTTATATTATTATGCACGAGGGGACATGTCGTGCCGTTTCTTTTCACTATTTTAATTTGTGTTGTCAATACCCATTATTATTTTCGAATATTTTAGACTGTTGTTTTCGTTTTCGTCATTTCAATATTTGCTACCTCTTACCCCCATCATGTTCTTCCCCGTAATTGTATTCTTGTTTAGTTTCTACTATACTATTGAACTGCACAGGTACATTTTGTTATCGTGTCCTAGCCTCGTCACTACTTCGCCGAGATTAGGCTCGGCACTTACTCAGTACATGGGGTCGGTTGTACTGATGCTACACTGCACATCTTATTATTGTGCAGATCCTGCACTCGGACCCGGTGGACAGCGTTGAGGGAGTCTCCTTCAGTTCACCATAGAGGCTTCAAGGTATACCCGCTGGTGTTTGTGGGCCTCGGCGTCTCTCCTATCCCTAGTTATTCATTTCTGTCTTGTTCTTCCTCTAGTTCTCAGAGACAGTCATGTATTTCCTTTCAGACTTTGTATTTAGCACTCCTATAGACAGTGCGTGAGTTTTTGACTCCAGGTTTTGGGAAATTATTGCGACGCTGTATTATGTTGTCTTTACTTAACTTTGAAACTTTATCTATTTCCGTTGTTAAGTTGTGAACTGCTTTTAGCTTATCCTGTTATTTCGGTATTATCATGTTTGTTTAACTGTACACGTTGTCTTGTCTAGCGGGTTCAATATTATATGCCATCACGGCCCAAAGGTGGGATTTCGAGGCGTGACAAGTTGGTATCAAAGCTCTAGGTTGCTTAGGTCTTGCAACTCATGGACAAACTTGGTAGAGTCTGAGAGATCGGTGCGAAGACATTTGTATTTATCCCCCAGAGGCTACACAGTTAGGATGACTCCACATTTCTTTTCATCTATGTCGTGCGATATGAATTCTGAGTACTGATTGAGTTTCTATTTTATTCTCTCGTAGATGGCGAGGACGCGTGCTTCCCTTGGTTCCGCTCAGCAGCCCGACACTCCTGCTACAACTCCTACGAGGGGTCGAGGACGAATCCGTGCTAGAGGCCGAGTCCAGGCTCAGCCTAGAGCAGCAGCCCCAATGGAGGACCCTCAGTTCGAGTCTGAAGAGGAGGTCCCAGTTCCGGCAGTCCCAGTTGGACAACCTCAGGTCCCAGAGGGGTTCATAGCTACCCCATTGCTTCAGGACGCTCTTGTCCGTCTAGTCGAACTCTTGGAGAGTGTAGCACAGGCGGGTCTTCTTCCTACTGCACCAGCCGTCTCTCAGGTTGGGGGAGGTACCCAGACTCCTGCCACTCGCACGCTAGAGCAGCTAGCTCCAATATTTCAGACTCCAGCACCTCAGCCAGACAGAGTGGCTCAGCCGGGTATTGCAGCTCCAGTAGTAGAGGGAGCAGCTATGTCAGCGGATGCTTTGTGGAGACTGGACAGGTTCACTAAGTTATTCACTACTACTTTTACTGGTTCACCATCAGAGGATCCCCAGGATTATTTGGACAGCTGCCATGAGGTTCTTCGGAACATGGGCACAGTGGAGTCGAACGGAGTTGACTTCGCTACTTTTCAGTTATCTGGCGTAGCCAAGAGTTGGTGGAGAGACTATTTCCTAGCGAGACCAGCTGGGTTTGCACCTTTGACTTGGACTCAGTTCTCAGAGGTATTTTTGGGGAAGTTCCTTCCCATTACTCAGAGAGAGGACCTTCGGAGGCAGTTTGAGCGTCTCCAGCAGGGATCTATGATAGTCACTCAGTACGATACCAGGTTCATCACTCTAGCTCGACATGCTCTTATTATACTCCCCACTGACCGGGATAGGGTTCGGAGATTTATTGAGGGATTGACCCAGCCTATCAGACTTCAGATGGCTAGAGAGTCAGGTACTGATATTTCGTTCCAGAATGCGGCCAATGTGACCAGGAGGATTGAGATGATTATTTCACATGGTGGTGGTCAGGGGGCTGAAAATAGGTCCCATCATTCCGGTCGTTTCATTTGAGCCTCATCTGGGGGCAGGGATTCTTCAGGCAGAGGTCATCCTCCCTGACCCTATTAGTTGGCACTTCAGGTAGCTCACAGTGCACAACCAGCACCTATCAGTACACCACCGCTTCAGAGTTTCCAGGGTGGTTATTAGGGTCATCAGGGACAGTTCCAGAGTCCCCAGCCATATCAGCTAAGGTCGTGTTATTCTTGCGGTGGATTGGGGAATATTTCCAGGTTTTTCCCCCGAGGTCCGGGTGGGTCGCAGTATCAGGGTTCCCACATCAGTTGCACCTCCACCCCCTCAGTTAGCTAGGGGTGGCGGTCGGGGTTCCAGAGGTAGAGGTCACACGCATAGGGGTGGAGGACATGCCACGAGAGGTAGAGGTCTGGCCGCAGTAGGTCGACCCAGAGATGATCAGATTAGAGGGGCTCAGCCCCGGTGCTATGCTTTTCATGCCACGCCTGATGCCGAGGCTTCTCATGCAGTTATTACAGGTACAGTTTCAGTTTGCAGCCGAGAGGCTTCGGTGTTATTTGATCCGAGTTCTACATTCTCCTATGTGTCTTCATATTTCCCCCCTTATTTTAGTATGCCCTATGATTCCTTGAGTATTGTTGTGCATGTTTCTACACCGGTGGGTGATTCTATAGTGATAGATCGAGTCTACCGTGCTTGCTTAGTAGTCACGGGTGGTCTGGAGACTCAGGTTGATCTTTTCCTTCTGGATATGGTTGACTTCGATGTTATATTGGGGATGGATTGGCTATCCCCCTATTATGCTATCCTGGACTGTCATGCCAAGAGAGTGACCTTGGCTTTGCCAGGGGTTCCTCGTTTGGAGTGGAAGGGAACTCCTAGTCATTCTTCGGGTAGAGTTATTTCTTATATGAAGGCTCGGCGCATGGTCGGGAAGGGTTGTTTGGCATATCTGTCCTATGTTCGTGATTCTAGCGCCGAGGTTCCTTCCTTGGAGTCGTTGTCCGTGGTTCGTGAGTTTCCAGAGACTTTCCCTGCTGACAGGGATATTGATTTTTGTATTGAGTTAGCTCAGGGCACCCACCTATTTCTACTCCGCCGTATCGTATGGCCCCGCCAGAGTTGAAGGAGTTGAAAGATCAATTGCAGGATTTGTTGGATAAAGTCTTCATTAGGCCTAGTGTCTCTCCTTGGGGTGCTCCAGTATTGTTTGTCAAGAAGAAGGATGGCTCGATGAGGATGTGTATTGACTACCGGTAGTTGAATAAGGTTACTATTAAGAACAAGTATCCTTTGCCGAGGATAGATGATTATTCGACCAGCTTCAGGGTGCTTCAGGGTTTTCCAAGATTGACTTGAGATCTGGTTACCGTCAGCTGAGGATAGGGCGTCTGATGTCCCTAAGATAGTTTTTCGCACTCGTTATGGGCATTATGATTTCTTGGTGATGTCATTTGGACTGACAAATGCCCCCGCTGCTTTTATGGAGTTGATGCACCGAGTGTCCAGGCCTTATTTGGACTCATTTGTGATTGTTTTCATTGATGATATATTGATATACTCTCGCAGCCGAGAGGAGCATGAGAAGCACCTTAGAGTCGTCCTCCAAACTCTGAGGGATAGTCAGTTGTATGCCAAATTCTCCAAGTGTGAGTTTTGGTTGAGTTCGGTTGCATTTCTAGGCCATGTAGTATCATCAGAGGGTGTTTAGGTGGATCCCAAGAAGATTTCAGTAGTCAGAGATTGGCCTAGACCCACCTCAGCTACAGAGATCCGGAGTTTCTTGGGCTTAGCAGGTTATTATCGCCGGTTTGTGGAGGGCCTTTCATCCATTGCATCCCCGATGACCAGATTGACTCAGAAGAGTTCCCGGTTCAGGTGGTCTGATGAGTGCGAGGCGAGCTTTCAAAAGCTCAAGACAGCCTTGACCACGGCACTAGTGTTGGTTTTGCCCACAGGTTCGAGATCGTATAACGTGTATTTTGATGCTTCACGGGTTGGGCTTGGTGCAGTGTTGATGCAGGATGGCAAGGTTATAGCCTATGCTTCTCGTCAGTTGAAGGTTCATGAGAAGATCTATCCAGTTCATGACTTGGAGTTAGCCGCTATTGTGCATGCATTGAAGATTTGGAGGCATTACTTGTATGGTGTTCTATGTGAGGTGTTCACGGATCATAAGAGCTTACAATATTTGTTTAAACAGAAGGAGTTGAACATGAGACAAAGGAGATGGCTAGAGTTGCTGAAGGATTATGATATTACCATTCTTTATCATCCGGGTAAGGCCAATATAGTGGCCGATGCTTTGAGCCAGAAGTCAGCTAGTATGGGTAGTCTTGCCTATTTATCAGTCGGAGAGAGACCTCTTGATTCGGATGTTCAGGCGTTAGCCAACCGATTTGTTAGATTGGAGGTTTTTGAGACTGGCAGTGTTCTGGCCCAACCCGTAGCCCGTTCTTCTTTGTATGACCATATTCAGGCCATGCAGTATAATGATCGCCATTTATGTGTTCTTAGAGATACAGTCAGGCACGGAACTGCCAAGCAGGTTACGGTTGATGTTGAGGGAGTCTTAAGGATGCAAGGACGGATTTGTGTACCTGATGTGGACGGTATTCGTGAATTGATACTACAGGAGGCCCACAGTTCCCGTTATTCCATTCATCCGGGCGCCGCAAAGATGTACCAGGACTTGCGGCAGCATTATTGGTGACGTAGAATGAAGAAGGATATTGTAGCTTATGTAGCTCGGTGCTTGAATTGTCAGCAGGTTAAGTACGAGCACCAGAGACCCGGTGGTTTGATACAGCAGATTCATCTTCCCAAGTGGAAGTGGGAGCGTATCACCATGGACTTTGTAGTTGGACTCCCACGGACTCGGAGGATGTTTGATGCAGTATGGGCCATTGTGGAAAGGCTGACCAAGTCAGCACACTTCATTCTAGTATCAGTTTCGTATTAAGTAGAGAAGTTGGCAAGGATCTATGTGAGAGAGATTGTTAGACTGCATGGTGTGCCCATATCCATTATATCAGACCGAGGTACTCAGTTTACCTCCCATTTCTGGAGAGTATTTCAGCGAGAGTTGGGCACCAGATCGATTTTAGCACTGCATTTCACCCTCAGACGGACGGGCAGTCCGAGCGTACTATTCAGATTTTGGAAGAGATGTTGCGAGCTTGTGTTATTGACTTTGGTGGTTCATGGGACCAGTTCTTGCCTTTTGATGAGTTTTCCTACAACAACAACTATCAGTCGAGCATTCAGATGGCTCCTTATGAGGCGTTGTATGGTAGACGGTGTCGGTCTCCAGTCGGATGGTTCGAGCCGGGAGAGGCTAGATTGTTGGGTTCTGAGTTAGTCCAGGTGCCTTGGACAAGGTCAAGATCATTCAGGATAGACCTTGTACAGCTCAGTCCAGGCAGAAGAGTTACGCGGATCGCAGAGCTCGAGATTTGGCATTTATAATAGGCGACCGGGTATTTCTTCGCGTGTCGCCCATGAAGGGCGTGATGAGATTCGAAAATAAGGGCAAGTTGAGTCCTAGGTACATTGGTCCATTTGAGATTCTGGACAAGGTAGGAGAGGTGGCCTACGGACTTGCGTTGCCACCTAGTTTGTCAGCCGTGCACCCAGTATTTCACGTGTCTATGCTCCGGAGGTATATTGCAGACCCATCTCATGTACTTGACTTCAGTGGTGTCCATTTGGACAAGGACCTGTCTTATGAGGATGAGCTAGTAGCCATATTAGATCGGTAGGTGCAATAGTTGAGATCGAAGAGTTATCCTTCGGTTCGTGTGCAGTGAAGAGGTCAGCCTGTTAAGGCAGCTACTTGGGAGTCCGAGCCTGATATGCGGAGCAATTATCCCCACCTTTTCCCCGATTTAGGTACTTTTCTATGTCCGTTCGAGGACGAACAGTTGTTTTAGAGGTGGAGATTGTGATAATCCAAAAAGTCATCTTGTGTAATTTAGCAGAAACTGTGTTCTGATGCCCCGAAAGTCTCCGTTAATCTCACCTCATTGTGCGTGCACATCGCGAGCGCGTAGCCGGGAAGTCTTTATGTGGAAATGTGTTGAACTGTTGAATTTATGATAATTAATGGAATAAAGTTGACTTTGGTCAACATTTTTGGTAAACGGACCCGGACCCGTGATTTGACGGTCCCGGAGGGTCCGTAGGAAAATATGGGACCTGGGTGTATACCCGGAATCGAATTCAGAAGTCCCAAGCCCGAGAAATGAATTTTTAAAGAAAATAATTTTCTGAAAATAAGAAAGACTTTTGAAAATGAACTTTGAGGTGAAATCTACGTTACCGGGCCCGTATTATGATTCCGGAGCCCGGAACAGGTTTAATACATGTTATGCGAGTTATCTGTGAAATTTGGTGTAAAACGGACTTGAAATGACGTGGTTCGGATCGAAATTGGAATGTTTGAGCTTTATGAAGTTTTAAGAAACTTCTATGAGTTTTGAGGTTTAATTCCTTGTTTTGATGTTATTTTAGTGGTTTAATTAGTCAAATAAGTTCGTAGGATGATTTTGGAAGTCGTGTGTATATTTGGTTCAGTCCGAGTTGTATAGGTCAGTTCGGCACGTTGTTAGCGAAGTCTAGAAAACTTAAAGTTCCTAAGTTTGGTTCTTGGGGTTTGGGGGTGTGATTTTGAGTTTTAGCGTTGTTTGGGTGTTCCGAAGGCTCGAGCGAGTTTGTGTTATGATTTGGGACTCGTTGGTATATTTTGACTAGGGCTCGGGTGGGCCTAGGTGCCTTCCGGGCACCTAACGGGGCTAAAAACCAGCAAACATAGCTGCTGGTGCACCTGTTCTGGTGTGACCGCAAGTGCGGTTGCCCAGTCGCAGGGGCCTGGCCAATTATCGCGGGTGCGGAAAATATTCTGCAGGAGCGGAGCCGCAGGTGTAGTCTCCACGCAGGCCCTGGCCCATGCTGCCCAGCCCATTTTCGCAGGTGCAAGACCGCTCATGCTGTCCCCGAGCCGCAGGTGCGGAATCACTGTGCAGGCAGTGTGTTTTATATACGGGTTTCAAACCCATTTTTCTCATTTCTTTCTTCTTCCTTGGGAGATTTTCCTCCATTTTTAAGGGCTAACGACCTGGTCTTCTAAGATAAGTGAACGCTACTCAAAAATTAGCTTCATGCATGGATTCTAGCTTAATTAACTACATAAATTAGTGTTAAAATCAAGAACTTGGGTAATAACCTAGAACTTGTAACCATTTGAGAATTTTCTGTGAATTGGCATTGAAATCAAGTAAGAATCGTATATTAATGATCCTTAGGCTTTGGGTGAGTGTCCCCTTCGAGAATTATTGGAATCCGAGCGAGCAGGCCCGGGGTAGAATTTTTGTATTTTTGGAAGAATGCTAAGAAATGGATAATTAGGCTATGGGATCGATTTTTTTTGAGGCATTATTGATATACTTAAGTTAATTATGTCTAGATATTGTTGTTCCGGAGTTGAATTCAAAAGAAAAGGCGGTGTTAGAGGCTTGATTGCTATTTTTGGACCCGAGGTAAGTGTCTTGCCTAACTTTGGTGAGGGAATAGGTATTGTATGCTATGTGTTAAGTGTTTATCATTTTCAATGCATAGGTGAGGTGACTAGTGCCTATGCATTGTGTGTCAAGCATGCCCGTGAGTCTATTTTCGATAAAAACCTTAGTATTACTTCCATGTTCGTTATAATATGCAATTGTCTCTACTTGAAAGTTGATTAATGTTGAAAAGCCTGGTTGATGAACTCATGATGTATTGGTTCGATTGAGAACCCAATTGTAAAGGATGTATTTGAAATGATTGGTTATAGGTGAGACCCTTGACGGGTAATCGTTACGATATTTACTGATATTTTCCCCTTGCCGGGTGTTGAATTGTATTTCCACTATGTTGTATTCCTTGCCATTGATATTGTCATTGTTTTGGTGAGGAAGAGTGTAAAAGCACGAAGGGTGATGTCGTGCCATGATTCACATTGATTACGTCATAATTTGCATAGCGAGGAAGAGAGTAAAAGCACGAAGGGTGATGTCGTGCCGTATTTTTTATTGTTATGCACGAGGGGACATTATGTGCCGTGATTGTGATGTTTTATGCACGAGGGGACATTCTGTGCCGTGATTGTGATGTTTTATGCACGAGGGGACATTCTGTGTCGTGATTGTGATATTTTATGCACGAGGGGACATTCCGTGCCGTGATTGTGATGTTTTATGCACGAGGGGACATTTCCGTGCCATGTTTATGTTGTTTATGCATGGAGGGACATTCCGTGCCTATTTTATATTGTTTATGAACGAAGGGACATTCCGTGCCATATTTTATATTATTATGCACGAGGGGACATGTCGTGTCGTTTCTTTTCACTGTTTTAATTTGTGTTGTCAATACCCGTTATTATTTTCGGATATTTTAGACTGTTGTTTTAATTTCTGTCATTTTAGTATTTGCTACCTCTTACCCCCAGCATGTTCTTCCTCGTAATGTATTCTTGTTTAGTTTCTACTATACTATTGAACTGCACAGGTACATTTCGTTGTCGTGTCCTATCCTCGTCACTACTTCGCCGAGGTTAGGCTCGGCACTTACTCAGTACATGGGGTCGGTTATACTGATGCTACACTGCACATCTTATTATTGTGCAGATCCCGCACTCGGACCCGGTGGACAGCGTTGAGGGAGTCTCCTTCAGTTCACCATAGAGGCTTCAAGGTATACCCGATGGCGTTTGTGGGCCTTGGCGTCTCTCTTATCCCTATTTCTTTATTTTTGTCTTGTTCTTCCTCTAGTTCTCAGAGACAGTCATGTATTTCCTTTCAGACTTTGTATTTAGCACTCCTATAGACAGTTCGTGAGTTTGTGACTCCAGGTTTTGGGAAATTATTGCGACGTTGTATTATGTTGTATTTACTTAGATTTGAAACTTTGTCTATTTCCGCTGTTAAGTTGTGAACTATTTTTATCTTATCCGGTTATTTCAGTATTATCATGTTAGTTTAACTGTACACATTGGCTTGTCTAGTGGGTTCAACGTTAAACGCCATCACGGCCCAAATGTGGGATTTCGGGGCGTGACACTTGCCTAGGCGTGGGGGAATGTACAATAGTTACCAGAATTATTAAAACATTTTGGAAAGTTGTTTTATCTAAAACATGTTGTTCTAAGTGTTGCAAAGACACATGGGTTATCACCAGTTTTACTAATAGAGGATAATCATATGTGAGACTCTCTTATGTCCTTTTTGATGCATCAGTAGCTTAGCTAGGTGTGACTTAGTGAGATCCTAAAACAGGGTATCTAGTATGAACATTATAAGATGAAAAATCATTTATATGCAAAATTCCTAAAAAAAAAAAAGCATGATTTCTAGATGCACAGAAAGTTACAGCATGATTTCAGAATATGCAGTAGCAATATTTTTTATGTTAATGTTGTTATTTAGCCTAGAAACAGGATTTCTAAGTGATAAAAATATTGTCAAATGAGATGTTGAAACAATATACATGAAACTTAAGAGCATGATATCGAATATATGATATGCTTTGCATGTATTGGTCCTAAACATGGATTCTAATGCACATATAGGAAATGTAAACCTAAGGCATGATTTCTACCCATTGATATTGATAACATATATAACTACCCTACCCTTTTCACTATCAATCCCCAATAATCATTTACATTAATTATTACAAACCAATGTGAGTGAATTACATAAGTGGATAAAGAAAAATAAGAAGTTACACTATAGGGAGCCTGAAAATAGGCCCAGATTCTCAAAACCTCAAATGCCCAAATATTTCATAACCTTTCTCATATCCGGGTGTGTCAGAGTTCCCCAAGGACCTCAAGGGATCTCGGGCAGTGCTCACACCTAGATTTCACAACCATAAATAGGTAAGTGCAGTGTCGAAGAGCCAACTCTAATGCATCAGAGTTCAGAGGGATCTCATAGGGATCCCTAAGAAGTCACACCTTAGAGGGGAAAAACTTAAGGACCTAAGAATAGAGTGAGAGTGCTTGATATAGTTTTGAAAAGGTTTTAGTAAGAAAACAGTGTTAAAAGAGACTTTCTTGAAACAATTTTGTGAAATAAAGAGGGAGTCCTTTAGTAAAACAACTTTTGAAAAGAGAGAGTTATATAATTAAACATCAGCAGATCAAACATAGAGCCAAAACCAAATAGAACCAAAACAGGAAGAACAAATCTACACACAGGGGTGATGAGGATTGGGGACACATAGAGCACGTGTAGTGCACACATAGTTACAGGAGCATCAAAATTCTTAGAGGGGTTTAGGGAATCAACATATCATGAATATCATAACCAACACAGGATCAGACAACTTAGGATAGCTAACTGCTTTGCACAAAAGGGTTCATGATGGAAATAAGTAAAAACATAAGTAAGGAAAAGTCACACTGGAGTATACTACAAAGGGGGTTGGACATATTCAGAATCATGTTGATAAAGCAGTAAAGTAGACATATTAGTTACAGGTTGAACAACAAAACCACAAATAGAAACATATTAGAAACATGATAAACTGAAGCAGTAGAAGAAGCATATTGGTTTGGGACTTGAATTGAAATCAGAACATACCAGTAAAGAAGATAGTAAACACAAAAGCAAAGAGACATGAGAGCACAATAGTTAGCCTTGGCTTGCATCCAGCTAACTCAAAATAATAGTAAGTAACACAGAAAGAGAGCAGAAATCTGAGTGTGAGAGATAGAGTTTGAACTCGTGTGTTAGTGTGTAGTAGACTATTACGTGTGTCTGAGAGGTACAAAATAAGAGTGTATATATAGTAGTTTAAGAGTTTAAGAGTAGAACAAAATAAGGTAAAGGGATCAGAAATCAATCAATTAGGGCAATCACAGGATTCAATCACGTAAAGGAGTTCAGAATAGACTCCTTTAATTAAGGGAAATTAGCCAAACGATAATAATAGGGGTTAATTAAGGCAAGAAGTTCAAACCAAATAAGGGAGTACAGAACAGACTCCTTGACCAAACGGTAATACAAGGGCCTAATTAAGGAAAGAACCCCAATCGTGCCATGTAAAGAATCAGCAAAGGACAAAATTAAGGTCATTAATAAGAAAACAATCAAGAATTACGCACTTGAATCTCTAACAAAGTGAATCAATCAGCAAAAACTTTTAAAATAATACTGATTTCCGGAAAGAACTACTTAACTTCTATAAACAGAAATTGAACTAAGTAAAACTCATAAGAATATAGATTCGAACCCTAATAAAGATTAATTAGGGCAAAACCACAGAGTAATGGATTTGACAAAGAAAACATGCTTAGGTTAAAAAATAGAGCAAAGTAATATGATTGTTAACACAGAAAGTATCCAGAATCGAAGCAGAGTTTAGAAAAAATTAGAGTATCGCACAAAATCAACCATGTTTAAGTATTTCTTTGCACAAATCAGTCACAAAGATGAAAGAAAATAGATAAACACTTAGAAGTTAGAAAGACCTTTGCAAAACCATTTTGGGATGAACCCTAGTTTAGGGAAAATCGGAACAATCATTTAAAACCAGAAGTTTTCAAAGAAAACATGTAATAGTGCTTGATTCCCTTCAGATCTATATAGATCTGGAAAGGATTGAAGATAATAGACTAGGGTTTCTTTAGAAAACATAGCAGAGATGAGAACATAGATTTAGAAACCATAGATTCGTAACAAAAACAAGGCGAGATCATTACTTACAAACGAAAAGTGGCCTGAGACAGGCCGGTAAACACAGATTCAAACCAGAACCGGCCGGAATCCTTTGAAACCCTTTCAAGGATTCATAAAATCGAAGAGCCACGGAGCGTAGAAGGCCAAGACTGGCCGGAGAATGCATAGAAACATCACAGGGTGGAGTTTATGCCGGTGATGGTGCTTGAGAGCTAGGGTTTGGTTGAGAGGATTTAAGAGAGAAGGGGAAGGGGTGATGGCGGGTGAGTGTGAGGGAAATGAGGGGTTTGGGGGGGAGGGGGGTAGTCTCTTAGGTTAATTAAGGTAAGAGTTAACCTGGACCGTTGATAAAAAATGATCAACGACCACGATTTGGGCGGAATTGGGTTGGGTATATTTAGGAATTGGGCTTGGGTCTGTTGGGCTAGCATAATTAGGTGTTTTGGGCTGATTTCAGTAGGTTAGAATCAAAAATAGAATAAGCTATTTGACAAATACCCAATCTAAATTAATTAAAATAATTTATAAAATAACTAATAATCATA
>ML320141.1:0-12727 GCA_005239505.1 Nicotiana paniculata
TTTTTATTAATTTGTGCTAGTAAAAATATAGAAGTGCTTAATTGAAAAAGGGATATGTTGAATATGAATTGTGGCAAGGGAATTTGTTTAGAAGAATATGTGTTGATTGGTAAAGGTAGTGTATTAAACTGCTTAGGAGGGTTAGTCACTATTCCTAAATATATCCTACCCGTCCCTTAGCCTACATTACGACCTTAAAAGTCCTAATTGATCCTAGATTTGGCGAACTTGAATTAGTAGAGATCTACACTACGGGCAAGCTTATGGTACGACCACGGGATGNATTATATTCAAAAAAGCATATTTGAATGTGGGTACTAGTTATATTCATTTTTTTTGTTGTTGGTGAGGACACATGATTTCATGAACGATTGGTAGTGTTGTAAACTTTCTCGTTGGGTAGGTGCGTGAATTGAGAGGGCTTAGTGGTTGCAAGTTGAATCTTGAGGTTGGGTGGTTGCAATTAGGTTGTTGGTATGATTGATAGAATTGTTATACTTGGGCATGTTTAAAGAAGGGGAAGAATGTGAAATTTTGTATGTTCATACTTGATTGCCGGTATCGATCATAGTCAAGGGGTAAGGTGTGTGATTGAAAAGTAAAATACTCCTTGATAATGAACTTTGGACGTGTCGTAGGGTAGTAGATTGTCCCATTTCTCGAGGATGAGTAAGAGTCTAAGTGTGAGGTGTTGATGTTTAGCTTAAAGTGTATATATTTCTATGTATATCGCCTCATAGTTTACATTTTTTTTGTGAGTTTTAGATGTTAAATGTGATGATTTATATTAATTTGAAGTGTTTTTATATTTAGGAATGATTCGGGATCAATTGGGGGCGAAACACGCCCAAAACGGACGAAACCGAAAAAATTACAAAATTGGGTGCCACAGGCAGCGCCCAACACTACCTGTGGTGCTGTGGGCAGTACCTAAATTAGGGGCAATGCCCTGGTGGGCGCCCGACGCTAGCCAGGGCGCCGATGACGTGAATTTTTCCTATTTTGCCCGTGACACGGTTATTTCGGCCCTAAACCTACCCAACACGTATAAAAGCAAGTCTAAGCTTATTTTTGAGGGGTTGGACGCCACTTTGGAGGAAATATACACACGGGATCATTAGGAAGCGATGGATTCTNGTTATGATAGATTAATTTCATAGGATTATAGGCATTAATCTATTGAGAATAGGCAAGTAGTGCTTCGGGAGAAGGCTATAAGGGCATTTATCTATTAATTAGCAACCATGAGTGAATTATATAAAAGGGAGAGTTAATTAGAATACAATACGAGTGGTAAATTGATCACAACCCTGAAATATTTGTCTCTATTGAATACCCAACAATCAACTCGTTACTTGATAATTAGTTATTTCTTAGAATCGTAGTATAACATAGTTATATTCCTAGATTTTTATTTTGGCTTGATTAAATAACAATTATAGTGAATTGTGAGTAGTCTACACAAGTCTCTGTGGGTTCGACATTCGATTTATCATTATATTACTTGTACGACCACGTATACTTGCGTGTGCATTTGGGACCAACACTGTCTATGCCTCATTGTTTACTTATGATCATTCTATAAGTATCATGCAAGACTTTTGTGAGGCTTGGTGTCCTCTAACAAACACGTTACTTACCTCAGTTGGAGAGTTTTCCATATCCCTTTGGGATTTGTGCACTATTGGGGGTCTGCCTTTAATGAGGTCTCCTTATGAGGAAGTTATTCCAAATACTTGAGAACTTACAGGTGCTTACGACAAGGATAAAATGTTCCTTCCACAAGCATGTAAGCAATTGTTTGATGCATATCACCAACTTCGAGAGGGAAACACTAAAAATCATAACGTCCCTGTAAGAAGATGGATCGAGTTTTGGAGCAAAAAGGTTTTAAAGTATGAACATCCTCCAGCGAGAAAAGAAAAGAAGTCAGCTCGTCCCAAATCAACACACAACCCTAATGGAGCCATAGGTAAAATGGTCAATTGGTCGGAAGTTGAAGATGCATTATTTGTTAAACTTGGCTTTGGAAGTGACAAGAAAGACGAAGTATACTTGGCTGCTTTTTTATCATGTTGGTTATGTGTCTTTGCGCTCGCTACAAAAGAAGGAAACTTTATTCGGCCTGAGACTTTCAAGATTGCAGGCCTTCTAGCATGTGGGCAAATAATTAACCTCGCCGTTCGAGTCTTAGCTAGCATTTACAGGGGATTAAATACAGTTTCAAACGGATCACCACTCGATTCTTCTAGAGTTTACTTTCCAATTCATTATGTGTACGGTTGGTTGGCCTGCTACTTCAAGACTCATTTTTCTCTAACGAATAGGCCGGCTACTCCTCTAATGGCCATATACTCAGGTGAGGGAACATCAAGATACTTTGGGAATGATGACGCGAGAAAACGTATTCATGGAGGAGAAAGTACCGTATGTACTTCCATAATACAAGCAATCCTCAACCGTATCATTATCGTGATGATGGCAACGAGGAAGAGTCCGAGCCAAATTATTTTATGAGTATTCGCTCGAATTACCTTCCTTTGGGAAATGGATCAAACTTCATCATGGAGCCTTATAGCCCTCATCATTTCAATCATCAATTCGGTTTTTATCAAGACATCCCTGGTTGCTTGGATCAGAATTTTCGTGAGTGCTCTTTAGACAAAGGATTGGAAATTTTACGAATTTGTGTTTTGTCTAAAAGTAGTTCAAATGCCACATTTCCCCCTATTCTGCCCAAGATGAAGAAGCATGTCTCGTCCTATTATAAGTCTTGGTGGGAAATAGTGCATGGACGCTTCCTTGAAAACCACTTGCAATCTTTGGTGAATACTGCTGGGCCAGTTACTACTACGCCTTCAGAGATCACGCCTCAAGAACATAACAGGGAGGGAAAGCCTCCTACTTTGAAATCCAAAGTGGTTGCACCATGCGACGTCAAGGTACCTCCATATAAAGAAGTTCAAAAGAAGGTCCTTGTTCAGGCCCATCAAGCCAACGAGGGTTCCTTTCCATTAGGTACCATTGTTCCTACCTCCAACAAACGTCTGTCCCAAAATGAGAGTGATAGTAGTCATGGAGATCAAAACTTCAAGCGGGTGAAGCCATATTCTAACAAACAAGGAGATGCTAATTTGGGTGTATTCGAGATTACTGACAGCATCGGTAGTGCTTCAAGGATTTTGACGACTATCAAAGAGGTAACGATTAAAACCTTCATATTATTTTATAATATCCAAGTAGTTTAACTGATCATATATCCTTTTATATGCAGGAAAATGGTGTTCACATTTCAATGGCGTCCCATCAAAGCAAGCCCAAAGGTAGTAGCGAATCTGTCGCGGAGCCAGACTCGAGGAAATCACTTCCAATAGCTAAGTCAGACCTAGAGGCAACTTCCATTCCTAGTCTTGGAGCGAAATCGGGGCCTAATTTTCACCAACGGTCAGCATCAACCATGTCTATCTTTGATGGAAGAAAGGTTTTATTGACTCTTCGCAAGGATTTCATGCTAAATGCCTGGGCTAAAATTCATGCCAAGCTCAAGGACCTTACCGCAGACAATGCTTCTTCTCTTCAATTCGAGATCAAAGTAATTCTCGAGGAGATGGACAGAAAGGGTGTGGATATTTCCCCTCTAAAAGGACTATTGACGTCTTTCTTTGAGCTTGCCACATCATATGACCAGGCACGGTCAACTCTTTCTGACAAGGTTGTGGATGTTGAAAAAACAGAGTCATTTTTAAACGCCAAGGAACAACTTGATCTTGTCTTGATTTAGAAAGGGGAGAAGGCCGAGAAATTATCTGCTGCCAGTCGATCTCTCAAAGAGGACTAGGAGAAGGTGAAACAATTAAGAGCTCTTCGAGGTGTTGCCAAGAAAGAGGTTGAAGAGATTGACTCTAGAGTCTCATCTGCTGAAGAGGAGTACCGTACATATTCTAATGTTTCCTTGGCAACTGCTGATGACTTGGCCGACGTGGAGATGAAGAAACAACATGTAGAGGCAACTCTTAAAGACTTGGTCAATTACAATTTGTGTTTAGGGTAGTCAATATAGAGTATTTTATTCACTTTTTTTTTTTTGCAATTGATTAACTAGTGGCTATTCTTAGGAATGAAAACTATATCTATTTTATTTTATATCACGCGTTTTCATTAATGTCCCTTCTTCCTTTGCGGTTCAATATCAGTAGTTCTTTGCTTATTATGATGTATTGATGCCCCCTTATGGAACTTAACTTCTTTTTGCTTTTTAAAAAAAAATATCATTGGCGTTCATGTCTCGAAGTTCTCTGTATTTGGAAATACATCCTCCTTCTTTGAGGATAATATTGTTCATCATCTTTGCACCTTTTATGGTGGAAGATATATATCTCAATGTGAGAACATTAACAATATGATCTATTTAGTTTTCTTTTAGAAACTAGACTTTAAAATCTAAGACATATCCAAAATTCGGAATCAAACACCTTCAGAATCGACGCAGGTAATATTCTGAAACCAACTTCAGATTCCACCACGTTGAAAATTTCAGATTTGCGCAGTCTCACTAAAAAAATTCATATCTTGATGTATGAACGTCGAAATCATTAACCGCTTGATTTTATGGAAAATAGACTTCGAGATGTAGGAAATATCCAAAATTCCTAATCAAATAATTTGGGAGTCGTCCCATATATTATTTTGAATCTAACTTTAAATTCCGACACTTTGATAGTTTCATATTTGTGCAACTTCACCAAAACTTTTATATCTTGATGTAGGAATATTGAAATTATGAACCACTTGATTTTATGAAAAATAGGCTTCGAGATCTAGGATATATACAAAATTCGGAATCAAATAATTTTATAATCATCCCAGATATTATTTTGGATCTAACTTTAAATTCCGACACGTTGATAGATTTAGATTTGTGCAGCTTCACCAAAACTTCTATATCTTGATGTAGGAATGTTGAAATCATGAACCGCTTGATTTTGTAGAAAATAAACTTCGATATCTAGGACATATCCAAAATTTAAAATCAAATAATTTGAGAATCGTCCCAGATATTATTTTGAGTCTAACTTTAAATTCCAATACGTTGATAGTTTCAGATTTGTGCAGCTTCACCAAAACTTTTATATCTTGATGTAGGAATGTCGAAATCATGAACCGCTTGATTTTATGGAAAATAGATTTCGAGATATATAACGCACCCAAAATTCGAAATCAAATGAGAATCGTCCCAAATATTATTTTGAATCTAACTTTAGATTCTGATGCATTGATAGTCTCAGATTTGCGCGACTTCACCAAAAAATTGTATATTGATGTAGGAACGTCGGAATCACAAACCGTTTGATTTATGAAAATGGAACTTCAAAATATAAAACATCTCTAAAATGTAGGATTTAATACTTTAAGGATAGTTTCAGCTAATATTTCGAAGTCAACATCAGATTTTGATATACCAACTGTTTCTAATTGGCGCGACTTTGCCAAATCTTTTGTGTTTTGGCATGGAAGCCTCGAAGTCAAAAGACGTTTTTCTTGATATCAATAAAAATTCAATATCTCCTCTTTTTTAGCGGTGGCGAATATGAAGTCCATCAAACTTGAAGGTTATGTGAACATGAAGACATAGCGAATCCCAGAATTTGATGTAAACATTGTCATCATTTCAGTGAAGATACCATTTTACCACAGCAGATCGCTCTCTTTAAATCAAATGGGACCCAAAGTTTAACAGAAAAATGGTATCTCAACTCGATTTTCAAGTGGTGGTTGAATGGATTACATTTCATCGTACTTTATTCGAACACGATTGGGGCACTATGTATCTTTTGAACTCATGCGACTGAACTCAGCATGAAACTCTAAGCTGCCTACGCACCTCAGTGAAGAGGATCAAGTCATACCGCAGTTCAGAATGGGTATTTTTTTTTACTTTTTATTATTATTTTTATGTCCTAACTTTTTCCTAGGCCGCCTCTTTCGAGGTTTTCAACCTAGCGGACTTTTTTTTTTAATTTTTTATATGTCCTAAGTTTTGCCTAGGTCGCCTCTTTTGAGGTTTTTAACCTAGCAGACTCCCTTTTTTTAGGTGGGCCGTACACAGTTTAAACTCATGAGGGCCAGGAGTGTAGGAACATGCAGTTTAGGCTCATGCGTCAAGGAGCAGGCACGTCAAGGATAATACTTCTTCAGAAACTTGCCATTGATAGGGCCGATTCTCATGCCATCTGCATCAACCAACTTGTAAGCCCCACTTGAATAAGCTTCTTGCACGACATACGACCCATACCATTTTCAAGTGAACTTTCCTATAGGTTTATGAGAAGTAATAATGGGTCTTCTTATGGCAAGGACTTTATCTCCTACTTGAAAGGATCTCGGGCGAACTCTCTTATTGAAGGCGCGAGACAATCGAGTTTGATAGCCTTCAAGACTCTGTTGAGCTTCCAACCTCTTCTCATCAAGATCCTCCAACTCTGCTAATCGAAGTCGAGCATTTTCTTCGTCAGTGATCCCTTCTTGAATAGCCAATCGTAATGAAGGTATTTGACGCTCAAGTGGCAAGACGGATTCAACTCCATAAATGAGTGCATAAGGGGTCGCTTGTGTTGTCGTGCGGTGAGTTGTCCTATATGCCCACAGAGCTTCCTCCATACGGTCATGTCAATCCCGTTTGGATTTGGAGACGACTTTCTTTAACAAGTTGCATAGTGTTTTGTTGAATGCCTCAGCTAGACCATTGGCGACAGCATTGTACATAGAAGAGTTACGTTGCTTGAAGTCAATGAGTTCACCTTGTTCATCAACCTATTGTCGAACGGCTTGAAATTATCCGTTATTATGTAACGAAGAATGCCAAAGCGATAAATAATGTTTACTCGGATGAAACTTGCAACATTTTCCTTCTTCACCTCCTTAAGAGAAACAACTTCAACTCATTTTGAGAAGTAATCAGTTGCAACCAAGATGTATAGGTGCCCACCAGAGGACTTTGGCAGTGTTCCAAAAACATCCAATCCCCAAGCGTCAAACGGCCAGGATGCAACAGTCAGGTGCAACACTTCAGGAGGTTGATGAATAAAATTCGCATTGAATTGAAAAGCCTTGCATCTTCGAGTATAGTCTAAGAAATCTTTTACCATCGTTGGCCAATAATATCCCATCCTTTTTATGTGGAAGTGGAGCTTTGGTCCAGACTGGTGTGACCCACATACCCCAGAATGTGCCTCTTGCAAAGCTTGGAGTGCTTCTTCTTCCCCTAAGCATAACAAGAGTACTCCCTTGAACGACCTTCTGTATAGAGTATCTTTGTAGTAGAGGAAGCGAGTTGCACGATGACAGATTTCAATCCTTCTCCTCAAATTTTCTGGAAGTATCCCATAACATAAGTAGTCGATAATGGTTTGCCGCCATTCTTCTTTCTCAACTTCAGAAACAGCGACAAGATGCTTGAGTTCATTTTCTTCACCTTCAGCCTCATTTGGCAACGATACTACCCGTTTTTGGCAGGCAGTAACTTGTGCTTGATCAGGCAGGGTTAATGATGAAGCTAGGGCAGCTAAAGCATCAGCCTTCTTATTTTCTTTCCTTGGCTCATGCTGAATAGTCACATCACCGAGCCACCCCATTAACTTTTTTGCGTAATCATGATATGGGCGTAGTTCAAGCTTCTTGACCTCATAACTACCCAGAAGCTGATTAACCACTAACTGAGAGTTACCAAAGACTTGCAATTGCAACCGCTTCATTTCAACAGCTATTTCAAGCCCAAGTACTAGTGCTTGATACTCAGCAACGTTGTTAGAGAAGAGTTGCGTCAACGTAAAAGAGTAAGGCAAAACTTCACCTTGAGAAGTGATAAATACTATGCCAGAACCAGCTCATCCACGATGTGCAGCACTATCAAAGTACATCTTACATGGAGGCTAAACTTCAATGACCATGGCGTCCTCATTAGATAGTTCGTCAGTTAGCTCCCAATCATCAGGTATAGGGTGATCTGCCAAGAAGTCCTCTAACGCTTGTCCTTTTATAGCCTTTTGTGGGATGTACACGATTTCAAATTGTTGAAACTGGAGGTACCACCTTGCTAGTCGATCACTAAAGACAGGTTTTGACATCATGAACTTGATGGGATTTGCTCTAGAAACCAAACGAACGACATGAGCTTGAAAATAGTGCTTCAACTTTTGGATTTAGAAGACTAGCGCAGACATAACTTTTCAATTGGCAAATAATTCAGCTCATTTGGTGTCATCATCCTGCTCAAGTAGTAAAGGAAGTTTTCTTTCCTTTCACTATTTTCTTTGGCCAACAACGCTCCAACAGACCTTTTATGTGCTGAAATATATAGTATCAGCGGCTTTCCAAGTATAGGGGCTGCCAAAATCAGAGGCTTCATCAAGTAGGATTTAATGCTCTCAAAGGCATTGCTTCACGCTTGGTCCCATTTGAAAGGGACACCTTTCTTCATAAGGCGGCTGAATGGATGGCACCTCCCAGCTAGGTTTGAGATGAATCTCCTAAGGTATGCTAGATTTCCTTGTAGACTTTTCAATTCATGAATATTGCGGGGCTCAGGCATTTTCAAGATTGCATCTACTTTAGCTTGATCTATTTCAATCCCTCGATATTGGACAATGAAACCCAGGAACTTTCCGGAGGTAACTCCAAAGGTGCATTTTAATGGATTCATCCTAAGTTGGTATCTCCGGAGCAACTCAAACACCATTCGCAGGTCTTTCAAGTGGTCTCTTTTCTTTCCTGATTTCACCACCAAGTCATCAACATAGAATTCGACATTCTTGTGGAGAAGTTCATCAAAGATATTCTGCATAGCTCTTTGGTAAGTAGCACCATCGTTCTTCAAGCCAAAAGGCATTACCTTGTAGCAATAAATACCCTTGGGGGTATGGAATGTAGTAAGCTCTTCATCTTTTGGCGCCATGCGAATTTGGTTATAGCCTGATGAACCGTCCATAAATAACATTGCCTCGTACCCAGTAGTAGCATCGATCATCAGTTCTGGAATGGGAAGCGGGAACTCATCTTTTGGACACGCATTGTTAAGATCCCTAAAGTCAACACACACTCGAATCTGGCCATTTTTCTTTCTTACAGGGACAATACTTGAAACCCATGTTGGGTATTTAACTTCATGAATAAAGACAGCTTCGATGAGTTTGTTAACGTCGATTTCAATCAAGGGAACCAAGTCCGGCCTAAAACGCCTTTGAGCTTGCTTAACAGGACGAGTGCAAGGTGATGGACTGCCACTTTAGGGTCCAAGCCAGGCATTTCTTTGTAACTCCAAGAAAAGACATCCCTAAACTCCTTGAGTAATTCAATATAAGTGCTTTCTTCGTCAATTTCTAGTAAAGCACTTAGGTAGGTGGGTCTTGGTTCTTCATCAGTGCCAAGGTTAACTTCTTTTAAGGCATCAACCGTTGCCTTCACCCCTTCTTCAAGTTCCGGGGGAGCATCTTTCGCATCTTCATCTTCTTGAGGGTCCCCATCATTGAATGATATGTGATAACATGGTGAAAAATCATCCAATTTCTCATCATCCTCTATTAGAGATAAAACATCTTGCTCGCTTCGTGCAGTAACATGATACGAAGAGCCCACAATTTCTTCGTCTTCATCACGTTCTTTAGTATAGACCACAGTGTATGGCTTCACCTTCAGTACTTCATCAGACGAAACCATGACTTTTGTTTGTCGCTTCATTCTAGAAGGAACCAAACTTTGGAAATTTTTACAGATCTTCTGAATTTTGGGCGAAGCTGGTGTTCTTGTATTTGGATAATTTCTCTGGAACTTATTCCCCTTCTTTAATGGACCCAATCTCTCAAATACGGAAGTTCTCACAGTTGATTTTCCAAGTCGGTCAAAGATGGAAAGCCTGTTAGAAGAACAAGATTCATCTTCTACAGTGATATAATTGCTACTCGCCCTTCTTATTAAGATGCACACAGGTGACGGTTCACGTGGTTGCCTCGTTGCAGCTTCTGATGGGAGCTTCCCTAACTTTGACGGCTCATTGGGATTGTATCCAGCCTTTGCAAATAGCTTGTAAGCGTTAGGATCAAAACCTTCATCTGTCCGCTTTGTAGCGAGTGCCACTTTCTGCAGAGGATTTTGGGCTACAAATCCTGCAAGCGGCTTCGAGGGCAACTTTACTGCCTCAATTTGTTTTACCGGAAGAGTTAACTCCTTTAGCATGTTAGTTTGGAGATTAGACGATTCACCTTCATCTTTCTTCCTTTTAGGGACATATTGGAGCACATGACTTACTTTCTTGCCATAATACGCAATATTCCCTCTATGAGATCTATTCACGTTGGGTTGTACCTCCTCAGTAACAACTTTGGCTTTACCAATATTCACCTCAGCTCTTTTAGTTGTGGGCTCATCATTCTTGCTTTTCATGCCATCATCAACTTTTAGCTCCTTCACAATGTGGTTCTTCAAGTAGAACTTTGCATCGGCGAAGTGTGACTCTGCCTCGGTGAATGGCGCATCATCACAACTATCTTCTTCTCGACTTCACCCTCGTAGTATTTAAACCTTGATGGTAGGTAGATGGAACTACTTTATTCTCATGTATCCAAGGCCTTCCAAGCAAGATATTGTATGAAGTCTCCGCATCGATCACATGCAGCCATGCACTTGATTGCATATCTTCAATGGTGATTCCCAGCCTGATCGCGCCTATGGCTCTTTTCCCTCCTTGATTGAATCCTTGGATCATCACACGACTTTCTAAGAGTTCGTTCATGGGAATACCAAGTTCTTTCACAGTGCGAATTGGCAAAATATTCACTGAGGATCCTCCATCAACGAAAATTCGATTTACCCTTCATCACGCATATAGCCAGCTGTTGATACCCAATTTTTCCTATATTTTTTAATATGCATAAATACCTTCAAAATAGCATATATATATGCATATATAACCATACACAAGGTTTTTAAAATTTTTTCTCATAATTTTAAGGGTTTAAATGGATTTTCTTCTCCCCTTTTTATTCATAAAATCTGCAATAATTATTTCCAAAATTATTTTTATGATGATTTATTCATTCAACTTCTATACTTACACCAAATGTAATTGATATAATTTTTATGCATTTTTATAATTACATTTGGTATTTTTCAAGCTAAATTGCATATAAGTGCAATATTAGCCCATTTTAATATATAATTACGTCTTATACATGTAAAATTGGCCTCTATATTTATAAAATGATAATTATACATTTTTAATCATTTTTGCATAGAGAAATTGTTTTCAGAAATCTATTTATATTTTACTAAAATTAAAATAGGGAAATTGGCTATTTAAATCATAGCCAAATTTGGCTTTCAATTATAGCCCAAATTGAGCCCACTTCTAAATCAATTTCCTACGCACTTACCCGACCCAGATCCTACAAATTCCCACCCAAACCCAGAACCCATTTACCCGGTCTAGACCGTTGATCTCCCAGATCAACAGTCCAAATAAACTCTTTCCTTTTTTAATTCCTAAAGACCCCTAACCCTGATTCATTCCCAAACCCCCTCCGCCTTCAGATGCTCTCGTCTCTTCTCTTCTCTCCACCTAACCCTATCCACCTCAACCGCCGCCTCCCTCTCCGGCCATCTCCGGCGACCACCTTTCAACCCCAAGCCTCCAATGGTTCCCCCCTCACCTTGCTCGTCATCTATGAGGCCTTCAAGGGCCCTGGGCCATGCCGACTTGTGCCTAGGGTTTTTGTTTTGATTGTTCATAGCATCTCCGGTGTGATTTTGGGCAAAATCACACCATATTTGTTACGATCCTTGAGGTTTACAACATGTTCTTCCGTTTCTATTTGGGTTTCCATTGAAACCCTAACTTTTGTTTAATCTCTTAGATCCGTGCTATTTTTTTTATAATTCAAGTATGTATATTTCTATGTTCTACACTGATTCTCAAACCTCTCTTTAAAAATCATCGGCTTTAAGCCGTTTTACTTCCTTTAAAGTTAGGGTTTCTCGGAATTTTCTTTTACACTTGTTTAAACTGACTTTTATTTATGATTAAACCTTTTCCTTGCATATCTCAAATGATTCTATGTTCTTACTGCTTTTTGAACTCGCCTCTGTTAAAAGCCCTAAGTTTTAGGTCTTCTTTGTTTTGGTTCTACGTGTTAGTATGACTACTCGATTCTTGTTAAGTTTCTGTGGTTACCATACTCGTGTTTATTGAGTCTTCAACTTACTTGTGTGATTGTATTCATCTGGATTTGTTCATTTCTTGCCTCTTTCCGTCAAATAATGCTGAACTTGCCTGTTTGTTTTGTCTTTTTGTCCTTCTCTATATATATGTTGAGGTATGGAATCATGACTCTCTCTTGACTGATTCTGATTTCCTTATTTGATAGTCTGATTGAGAGGATTCTTTTAAAACCCTAGAATTCTACTCGTTTGTTTAAATTAATTGATTCCATTACCTTATTTGCTGCAGTACTTTATTTTTACTGAATTATTCCTTAATTGGGATTTTCTGAATCTAGTCCTAATTGACTATCCTATGCTTAATGAACTTTGATTCTTTCCTTATTAGTCATGTGCTAATTTTTTTCCTTATATGCTAGTGGTTCTTACCGTTTGGATTAAAATCCCTTAACTTAAAGGAGTACTTGTCGTGATTTTCTGATGGATTGATTCTGAGTTCCTTAATTACCATGCTACTATG
>ML320142.1:0-22666 GCA_005239505.1 Nicotiana paniculata
ATTTACATTCCGCGAGCAGAGTGTTATTTTCCCCACTCTCATGGGAGCGGGCCGTACGCCACAACAAGATTGAAAGACATATTATGGTTCGGGTCGTTCGACCCTCGACAGTGCACAGATATGATCATTATGATGGCTCAGGCCGGTTGTCCTTATTCTGTATGCGCATGCTAAATTGTTAATGATTCTTTTATGGATTTTGAGTGGTCAGATATATTTTTAAAGGAAAGAAAAGAATAATGAAGTAGAAATTGTACATTTACTTCCAGTATTTATTTGAACTACTGTTACTTTTAGATGTTCACTGCTTTTATCCTCCTCGTATGTCTGTTACTGATGTTATATCCTGCTTAATCATTTTGTTGGACCTTAGTGAGTGTCAAGTCGACCTCTCGTCACTACTTCTTCGAGGTTAGGTGGGATACTCACTAGGTACATATTTGTTTATGTACTCATGCTACCCTTATGTACTTAATTGTACAGGTTCTGAGGCTGGTGCATCTGATTATCAGACCGGAGCTCGATTTTGATCATAGTTGGACCTGACTTCACGGTGAGCTGCTTCTCCTAACGATCCTCGGCAGCACCATGGAGTTTTCTTTTGCTTATTTCCCGTCTATTTCTTTCAAACAATGGGACTGTATATTATATCTTTTGTATATTCTGTTAGTATGCCCGTAAGACTTGTGACACTAGTTTCTGGCACACACATAGTGGTTATTTTGGTTTGCGGGTCTGTATATATATTGGTTCACGCCTCTTTACAACTGCTTTTGGTTAAAAATGGCTTACTATATTTTTTTCAATAATTGTTTTTAACTTTAAAACTTGGCACGTGTTGGGATGTTTAATCAAATATGGGAAGAATCCTTAGTAATCTGAGTGTGGGCTTGCCTAACCCCGGTGTTGGGCGCCATCACGACCTGAGTTAGTATTTTGGGTCGTGACAACATGGTATCAGAGCTCTAGGTTCACGTAGGTCTCACAAGTCACGGGAAAACCTAGTAGAGTCTTGCGGATCGTATGGAGACGTCTGTACTTATCTTCGGGAGGCTATACGGTGTTAGGAAAACCTCTCCTTATTTTTATTCTATCGTGCAGTCAATGGTTTACTAAATATCATTCTTCTATTCTCTCACAGATGGTGAGGATGCGTGCATCCGATGTTCCAGACCCGGGAGGGGCCGCTACCCCCGTTGTTCGAGGCCGTGGCAGAGGCCGGGGGAGGGCACCGACCTGAGGTAGGGGACGAGGGCGTCCCCGAGCTATTCCAGTTGTACCACCACCAGAGGATCCAACTATAGAGAAGCAGGGTGAGGTGCCCCCAGCAGGTCCTGCTCCAGTGGACTTTATGACGGCGCCAGGCTTCCAGGAGATCATGGGCCGTATGATGCGGTTTATGGACACCATGTCCCAGGTTGGTTTATTTCCAGCAGATCCTGCCACATCTCAGGTGGGAGGGGGGCCCCAAACTCCTACTGCCCAGGCTGCAGGTCAGGCAGCAGCATTACATCATACCCCGGGTACACTACCCGTGGGTGGGGTCCAGCCTGTAGCAGCAGCACCTGAGCCCAGACCAGCTGCGAACGGCGATCCGCAGAAGTTATTGGATAGATGGACTCGATTGTACCCTCCAGTCTTCGGGGGTGAGCGAGGCGAGGATGCCTAGGATTTTGTTGATAGGTGCAGGGACAGGCTGCACAATATGAGGATATTAGAGTCCCACGGAGTGGACTTCACTACCTTCCAGTTAGAGGGCAGAGCTCGTAGACGGTGGCAGTCCTATATTCTCAGCAGGCGAGCAGATTCTCCTCCTATCACTTGGGAGCAGTTCACTCAGATGTTTCTGACAGGTATATCCCACCCTCTGAGAGGGAAGAGCTGCGATATCAGTTTGAGCAGCTGGAGCAGGGACAGATGTCAGTGACAGATTATGAGACTAGATTCTCAGAGTTGTCTCGCCATGCACTCATGATATTACCTACTGATGCCGAGAGAGTGCGGATATTTGTAGCAGGGCTGCACTCTGGTATTAGGGCCAACATGGCCCGAGAGGTGGAGATGGGGACTCCCTATCAGCTGGTGGTCGAGATAGCTCGTCGAATTGAGGGCTATCGATCAAGAGGCAGAGAGCAGAGTCAGCAGGACAAGAGATCTAGATTCTCCGGGGATTTCAGAGGTGCCCCAGTTAGGGGCAGAGGTCAGTTCGGTAGAGGTAAGCCCAACAGGCCTCCATATTCAGCACCCTCACCACCTCCCCGAGGTGTTCCAGCGAGGGCTCATTTCAGCGCCATGCCAGAGTGTTCCTACCGCCCTCCAGCTATTCAGAGTTCACCCAGTGGTTATTCCAGTTATCCGAGATTCCCTAGTCCCTACTTCAGTGCTATGCCAGAGAGCACACATCGCTCTCCGGCCATTCAGGGTTCCTCTTCGGGGAAGCAGGCTATGATACCTGGAGGTTGTTATGAGTGTGGGGATCCAGGTCATATGAAGAGGCATTGTCCTAGGTTTCGGGGCAAAGCGGTGCAACAAGATTTTCAGCCTATGGGTCCAACACCAGCCGTCAGGCCACCTAGAGGTGGGGGACAGGTCGGCAAGGGTCGTCCTAGAGGTGGAGGTCAGTCAGGGGGAAGTCAGCCAGCTCCTGTTCATTCTGGCGGGGCTCAGTCTTCCGGTGCTCCAGCTAGATTTTATTTTATTCCGGCCAGATCAGATGTAGTGGCCTCAGACACCGTGATCACAGGTATTATTACAGTATGTGGTAGAGAGGCATCGGTGTTATTTGATCCAGGATCCACTTATTCCTATGTTTCGGTCTTATTTGCTCATTTTCTGGATGTCCCTCGTGATTCCTTGGGTTCTCCTATATCTGCGTCCACTCCTGTGGGCGATTCTGTGGTGGTAGACCGGGTTTAGCAGTCCTGTATGGTTACATTCTGCGGGTTCGAGACTCGAGCGGATCTTTTATTGCTCGACATGGTTGATTTCGAGATTATTTTAGGCATGGATTGGCTATCTCGTTATCATGCCGTGCTAGATTGCCATGCCAAGACAGTTACTTTAGCCATGCTAGAGTCGCCTAGGCTAGAGTGGAGAGGTTCCTCAGTTGTGCAGCCAGTCGGGTTATTTCATTCCTGAAGGCTCGACATATGGTCGAGAAGGGTTGTCTGGCTTACCTCGCTTATGTTCGGGACACCACCGCCGAGTCTCCGACGATTGATTCAGTGCTAGTTGTTTGAGAGGTTGCTGATGTATTTCCTTTAGACCTTCCAGGCATGCCTCCGGATCATGTTATTGAATTCTGCATTGATTGAGCTCCAGGCACCCAGCCTATATCTATCCCTCCGTATCGTATGGTTCCGAAGGAGTTGAAGGAGAAGCTTGAGGAGTTGTTAGATAAGGGGTTCATCAGACCGAGTGTATCGCCGTGGGGTGCTCCAGTTCTATTCGTGAAGAAGAAGGATGGGTCCATGCGGATGTGTATTGATTACCGCCAGTTGAACAAGTTCACCATTAAGAACAAGTATCCTTTGCCGCGCATCGATGATTTGTTTGACCAGTTGCAGGGTGCTCGGGTGTTTTCTAAGATTGATTTGAGATCGGGATATCATCAGTTGAAGATTCGGGCCTCAGATGTTCCGAAGACTGCTTTTCGTACGAGATATGGCCACTATGAGTTCCTGGTGATGTCCTTTGGCTTGACTAATGCCCCAGCAGCATTCATGGACTTGATGAATAGGGTGTTCAGGCCATATATTGATTCCTTTGTTATCGTCTTTATTGATGACATCTTGATTTACTCATGTATCCTGGCGGAGCACGAGCAGCATTTGAGAGTTGTGCTCTAAACTTTGCGGGAGCAGAAGCTATATGCTAAGTTCTCCAAGTGTGAGTTTTGGTTGGATTTCGTAGAATTTCTAGAGCATGTGGTATCCAGAGAGGGTATCAAGGTTGATCCTTAGAAGATCGAGGCAGTTCAGAGTTGGTCGCGTCCTACTTCAGCTACAGAGATCAGGAGTTTTTTGGGCCTAGAAGGTATTATCGCCGATTTGTGGAGGGGTTCTCTTCTATTGCAGCTCCATTGACTAGATTGACTCAGAAGAATGCCCCGTTTCGATGGTCTGACGAGTGTGAGGCGAGCTTTCAGAAGCTCAAGTAAGCATTGACCTCAGCACCAGTTCTGGTATTGCCTTCCGGTTCGGGGATGTACACAGTATATTGCGACTCTTCATGCATTGGCTTGGGGTGTGTATTCATGCAGGAAGGGAGAGCTATTGCTTATGCTTCGCGTCAGCTGAAGGTTCATGAAAAGAATTACCATGTGCACGATTTAGAGTTGGTGGCGATTGTGCATGCTCTTAAGATTTGGAGGCACTACTTGTATGGGGTGTCCTGTGAGGTTTATACAGACCACCGCAGCTTGCAGCACTTGTTCAAGCAGAGGGATCTTAATTTGAGGCAGCGCAGATGGCTTGAGTTATTGAAGGATTATGATATCACCATTCTTTATCATCCGGGCAAGGCAGATGTAGTAGCAGATGCCTTGAGCAGGAAGGCAGAGAGTATGGGTAGTTTGGCTTACATTGCAGCAGAGGAGAGACCTCTAGCCTTGGACATTCAGTCCTTGGCTAATCGCCTGGTGAGGTTAGACCTTTCGGAGCCTCGTCGAGTTCTAGAACATGTGGTTGCGCAGTCTTCGTTATTGGGTGAAATTAAGGCTCGGCAGTTTGATGATCCGTGCTTGGCAGAGCTTCGGGAGACCGTGGTACAGGGTGGTGCCAAGGAGGTTACTATTGGCGAGGATGGTGTTCTGAGACTTCAGGGCCGTTTGTGTGTTCCTAATGTCGATGGACTGAGAGGGAGGATTCTAGAGGAGGCACACAGTTCTCGGTATTCTGTCCATCAGTGAGTTAGCTCGGCATGCACCAGCTTTGGTGGCCACAGTCAGAAAGAGGGTTCGTCGCTTCATTGAGGGACTCCACCCCAGTATTCAGACCAGTATGGCCAGGGAGTTGGAGAAGGATATCACTTATCAGCAGGCAGAGAGTATTTCTAGGAGAGTGGAGGGCATATTTTCCCGGGACAGAGAGGAGAGAGAGGCCAAGAGGTCTCGAGAGACTGGTCATTTTTCAGGAGCTCGTGCGCCAGCAGCACGCCATGGTAGAGGTTTTGTGAGTCGCCCTATTCATTTAGCTCTTCCAGCATCCATCAGTGTTCCATCTCCTCCTATACCTCAGGAGCCTTATTATGCACCGCCAGCATCCGGTGTGCCTCTTGCCCGAGGTGCTATTATTGGCCAGTCCAGTAGGCTAGGTCTGAGTCAGTCTCAGCCACCGCGTCCTCCTAGAGGTTGTTTTGAGTATGGTGATACTCGTCACATGGTTAGGGATTGCCCCAGAGCCAGGACGGGTGCACCTCCACAGACTTCTCAGCCACCACGTGCTCCACCGGGTCCTCCGGCCATTCTTCCAGCCCCAGCTGTCGCTCCACCTACTCAGGCAGCTCAAGGTGGAGGTCGGGGAGGTCGAGGCCACCCTAGAGAGGGAGGCCAGGCCAGGTACTATGCCCTTCTAGCTCGTTCAAAGGTCGTCACGTCAGATTCAATCATCACATGTATTGTCCTTGTCTGTCATAGGGATGCATCAGTATTATTTGACCCAGGCTCTACGTATTCATATGTGTCTTCTTATTTTGCTCCACATTTGGGGATATCTCGGGATTCTTTGAGTTTCCCTGTTTATGTATCTACTCCTGTGGGAGGTTCTCTTGTTGTGGACCGCGTATATCGGTCGTATTTGATTACTCTTAGTGGTTTTGAGACCAGAGCCGATTTATTATTATTAAGTATGGTAGATTTTGATGTTATCTTGGGCATGGACTATTGTCTCCCCATTATGTTATTCTTGATTTTCACGCTAAGACCGTGACGCTGGCTATGCCAGGCTTACTGCGATTAGAGTGGAGAGGTACCTTAAAGTATACTCCCAGCAGGGTCATTTCATTTCTTAAGGCTCAGCGATTGGTTGAGAAGGGGTGTGATATGTATTTGGCCCATGTGAGAGATGCCAGTGTTGATAACCCTACAGTTGAGTCAGTTTCAGTAGTGAGGGACTTCCCCGATGTGTTTCCAGCTGATCTTCCGAGCATGCCGCCCGATAGAGTTATTGATTTTGGCATTGATTTGTTGTCGGGCACTCAGCCCAAATCTATTCCTCCTTACCGTATGGCTCCTCCTGAGTTGAAGGAGTTGAAGGAGAAGTTGCAAGAGTTTCTTGATTAGGGTTTCATCAGACGTAGTGTATCACCTTGGGGTGTTCCTATCTTGTTTGTGAATAAAAAGGATGGTTCTATGCGTATGTGTATTGATTATCGGCAGTTGAACAAAGTCACAGTGAAGAACAAGTATCTGTTGCCTCGCATTGATGATTTATTTGATCAGTTACAGGGTGCCAGGGTATTTTCCAAGATTGACTTGCGTTCTGGTTATCATCAGCTGAAGATTCGGGAGCCGGATATCCCGAAGACTTCTTTCAGGACCAGATATGGTCATTATGAGTTTCTTGTCATGTCATTTGGGCTGACCAATGCCCCAGCAACCTTTATGCATTTGATGCACAGTGTGTTCCGGCCTTATCTTGATTCTTTCGTCATTGTGTTTATTGACGACATTTTGGTATATTCCCGGTCTCGAGAAGATCATGAGAAACACTTGAGGACTGTGCTTCAGACTTTGAGGGAGAACAGATTGTATGCAAAATTTTCTAAGTGTGAATTCTGGCTTGATTCAGTGGCATTCTTGGGTCACGTAGTGTCTTGTGATGGGATCAAGGTAGATCCGAAGAAGGTGGAGGCAGTGCAGAGTTGGCCTAGACCGTCATCAACTACGGAGATTCGCAGTTTCCTTGGATTGGCGGGGTACTACCATCGCTTTATAAAGGGATTTTGATCTATTGCAGCACCTATGACCAGGCTGACCCAGAAGGGTGCTCCGTTCAGGTGGACTGAGGAGTGTGAGGAGAGCTTTCAGAAGTTCAAGACAGCTTTGACTACAACCCCAGTATTAGTATTTCCTACAAGTTCGGGGTCCTACACTGTCTATTGTGATGCCTTGAGGATTGGCCTTGGAGCGGTATTGATGCAAGACGGTAGGGTGACTACCTACGCATCTAAACAGTTGAAGGTGCATGAGAAGAACTATCATGTCCATGATCTCGAGTTAGCAGCTATTGTTCACGCCTTGAAGATCTGGCGTCATTATTTGTACGGTGTTCCTTGTGAGATCGACATTGATCACCGGAGTTTGTAGCACCTGTGCAGGCAAAAGGACCTTAATTTGTGTCAGCGGAGGTGGTTAGATCTACTTAAAGACTATGATATCACTATATTGTACCACCCGAGGAAGGCCAATGTAGTGGCCAACGCCTTGAGTCTCCCAACAGAGAGTTTGGGGAGTTTGGCATATCTTCCGGCAGCTGAGAAGCCCTTAGCCTTGGATGTTCAGGCCTTAGCCAGCCAGTTCGTGAGATTGAATATTTCAGAGCCTAGCCGGGTATTAGCTTGTGTGGTTGCTCGGTCTTCTCTCTATGGCCGTATCAGGGAGCGCCAGTATGATGATCCTTATCTTCTAGTCCTTCAGGACAAGGTTCGACAAGGTGATGCTAGGGATGTGACTATCGGTGATGATGGCGTGATGAGGATGTAGGGACGGATCTGTGTGCCCAATGTGGATGGGCTTCAGGATTTGATTCTTGAGGAGGCCCACAGCTCGTGGTACTCCATTCATCCGGGTGCCACGAAGATGTACCAGGATTTAAGGCAGCACTATTGGTAGAGAAGTATAAAGAAGGATATAGTTGGGTTTGTGGCCAAGTGTCTCAACTGTAAGCAGGTTAAATATGAGCACTAGAGACCGGGTGGCTTGCTTCAGAGGTTAGAGATCCCAGAGTGGAAGTGGGAGCGGATCACCATGGAATTTGTAGTTGGACTTCTACGGACTTTGAGAAAGTTCGATGCTATTTGGGTGATCGTGGATCGGCTGCCCAAGTCAGCTCATTTCATCCCTGTGTTGATCACTTATTCTTCCAAGAGATTGGCTTAGATTTATATCAGAGCGATTGTCCGCCTTCACGGTATCCCAGTATCCATCATTTCAGACAGAGGTACACAGTTCACATCACGATTCTGGAGAGCCGTACAGCAGGAGTTGGGTACTAGGGTGGAGGTGAGCACAACCTTTTACCCTCAGAAGGACGGGCAGCCCGAGTGCACGATTCAGATTCTTGAGGATATGCTTCGTGCTTGTGTGATGGAGTTCGGAGGGTCGTGGGACCAGTTCTTCCCACTTGCGGAGTTTTCCTACAACAATAGTTACTAGTCCAACATTCAGATGGCGCTATATGAGGCCTTGTATGGTAGGCGATGTCGTTCCCCAGTGGGTTGGTTTGAGTCGGGCGAGGCCCGATTCTTGGGTACAGATTTTGTCCAGGAGGACTTGGATAAGGTGAAGGTGATTCAGGATAGACTTCAAACAACCCAGTCCAGACAAAAGAATTATGATGTCCGGAAGGTTCGTGATTTGGCATTCATGGTTAGGGAGCGGGTCTTGCTTCGGGTATCGCCTATGAAAGGCTTCATGAGATTCGGGAAGAAGGGCAAGCTGAGCTCGAGGTTCATTGGTCCGTTTGAGATATTACGGCGTGGTGGGGAGGTCTCTTATGAGCTTGCCTTACCTCCCAGCCTAGCAGGAGTTCATCCAGTATTCCACGTCTCCATGCTCTGGAAGTATCACGGTGATCCGACTCATGTATTGGATTTCAGTTCAATCCTGTTGGACAAGGATCTAACTTATGTTGAGGAGCCAGTAGCCATTTTGGACAGGCAAGTCAGAAAGCTCAGGTCAAAGAATATTGCTTCAGTAAAGGTCCAGTGGAGGGGTCAGCCGGCCGAGGAGGCGACTTGGGAGACTGAGTAGGATATGCACAGTCGTTACCCTCATCTCTTCACAGCTTCAGGTATGTCTTTATACTCGTTCGAGGATGAACATTTGTTTAAGAGGGGGAGGATGTAATGACCGGCTGGTCGTTCCGAGAGTTATAGCCCCGTCTCCCCTATTTCCGCTTCTTTATGTATTGTTCAACTTTATTATGTTGCATCGGGTTGGTTGGTTCGGGTCTGAGTGATTTTGGAGTTGAATGAGACACTTAGTCTCTTATTTGGAAAGTTAAGTGTAAAAAAGTCAACCGGAAGTTGACTTATGAGTAAACGATCTCGTATTTGGATTTTCATGGTTTCGTTAGCTCTTAGGCAATTTTGGACTTAGGAGCGTGTTCAGAGTGTAATTTGGAAGTTCGTGGTGGAATTAGGCTTGAATTGGCGAAATTGGGAATTTGGCGATTTTCGGTCGATAGTGGAGAATTAGATATTAGGGTCGGAATGGAATTTCGGGAAGTTGGAGTAGGTTCGTAGAGTTATTTGGGACGTGTGTGCAAAATTTGAGGTTATTCAGACGAGGTTTGGTAGGTTTCGGCGTCGATTGCGGAGGTTGGAAAGTTAGAAGTTGTTAGGCTTGAATCCGAGGTTAATTTGGTAATTGGAGGTTGTTTTGTGAGTTCCGAGGATTCGACCAAGTTCGTAAGTTGATATATAACTTGCTGGTGCCTTTGGTTGGGGTTTTGGAGGCCTCGGGTGTGTTTCAGGGTGAGTTTTGGGCAAGTCCGATCAATTCCGAAACTCGGGTGTTTCTTCTGGTGTTTTGCAGTCGCGGGCCTCAGCAGAATTTTGCGGATCGCGGTAGGATTTTGCGGTAAGTGGCAGGATTTTACGGTCAGTGGTGGAGGCTGGCGCGGACCGCATAAGTTTGTTCGCGATCGCAGAAGATTGGGATTTTCGCGGCCGCAATAGGAATTTTGCTGATCGCAGTGAGGGGTGCACGGCCGCGGTGGAAGTTCGCGGACCGCATAGTGAAGATCAGAGGGGTGTACTATAAATACGGGGATTAGGGCTTTATTTCACATTTTGGACCTAGGGAGCTTTGTTTGTGGCAATATTTCGAAGGTTTTTCAAGAAAATCGTAGGGGTAAGTGATTCTAACTCGGATTTAGCTAATATACATGAATATATCACTGATTTCATCATTCGATTATGTCACGAGCCAAAAACCAACCCGACCGTGATGTCGCTTATCGTGGAACTATGCAAGCCTACACTCTTAACCAATTCATTTGTTATCATAAAAATATTTAAATATTGACCTTTTTCCATCATAGAGACCGAAATAAAAGATAAAAATCAAATTCAAAATACTGTAAACAGAGAGAAATCCCAAAATCTGGTGTCACTAAGTCATGAGTCATACTACAACTGTGCAAAAATACATCAAGACAAATAATTTTCTGAGAAATAACTAAGAAAAATACAGAATGAAGATAGGGAAGGAGAAAGGCGGGTCTGCGATCGCCAAGAAGCTACCTCGCTCTCTCCGAAGATGAACCGCAGCAAACGATCAACTGGCACTACTGTGACCTGGGGTACCTGAATCTGCACACAAGGTGCAGGGGGTAACGTGAGTACACCAACTCAGTAAGTAACAAGCCCAAACTGTGGGCTGAGAGGTAGTGAGACTAAACCTCCACATTTATAACAAAATCAATGTACAGAAATTTAGGCATGCTTTCAGTTAACTAGACAACTCAAAGTGATAAAACAAGTACCGCTCCGAACAGTTTAACATATATAACTCAACGTATTTTACATGCCTCATGGAGAAGATCCATCTCCAAATATAAACACTTCGGACAAGATCCATGTACAGGGAAGATCCATCCCTCAATATAAACAGTTCAGACAAGATCCATGTCTAGGGAAGATCCATCCCTCAAATATCACTGTGCTCACTAGGGGTGTGTTACAGACTCCGGAAAGGCTCCTACAGCCCAAGCGCTAACATAAGCTAGATCCAGGCATAATCAATATAACATACTACGGCGTGCATCCCGATCCCATGTCTGTCACTCAATATCAGGCTCTCGGCCTCACTCAGTCATCACTGTTCAGTCTCGCTCACATGGGCTCACAATGGATGAACTAGCCCGAATCAATGATATAATGTGCAAAACAACAATTACCAAGACTGAGACATGATATGATATGAAATGACAAGACTGAGTATATAATATCAATGAAACACATGAGATGACAGCAATAAACAACCACTCGGGTCTCAACAACATCGGCATGAAGCCTTAACATAATATCTAGCATGATTTCTAACATGTTCACATTAAAATGAGCGCTCGGGTCTCAACAGTATCGGCGTGAAGCCTTAACATAATATCTAGAATGATTTCTAACATGTTCGCATTAAGACGATCGCTCGGGTCTCAATAGTATCGGCATGAAGCCTTAACATAGTATTTAGCATGATTTCTAGCATGTTCACATCAATCACATTGACAGAAGCACGGATATCAACAAGAGAGAACTAATAAACGGTGACATGGAATGAACCAGGTCACAAGTCCTACGGTGCACGCCCGCACTCCCGTCACTTGGCATGTGCGTCGCCCAATTCTAATCACATAACACGTAGTTCGGGGTTTCGAACCCTCATAACCAAGTTTGGAAGCGTTACTTACCTCAATTAAGCCAAACTCTACTCCACGATGCCCTTGCCGCTCGACTCGGCCTCAAACTTCCCCAAATCTAACCAAAATCAGTATTATATCATTAATATATGCTAAAGGAATGAAGCCCACATCAAAATTATCAAATTACATCACAAATCCCGAATTTGGCCAAACTCGAACCCCGGGCCCACATCTCGAAATCCGACAAAATTACAAAACTAGAACCCTTATCCTCTCACGAGTCTATACATACCAAATTCATCAAAATCCGATCACATATGACCCCTCAAATCCCCAAATCAAACCTTCAAATTTCCAAGCCCAAACCCCTCAATTTTTACCATTAAATCCCATAAATTTCATGTTTAATTAACTGAAAATCACCATAGAATCGAGTATTAGGTTCAAAAACGTTACCTCAATGTGTTTCCCCTTGAATCCCTCTTCAAAATCCCTCAAAAAGCTCCAAACTCGTCTACAAAAATGGTGGAAATAAGAAAATTCGCGAAGGGTTTAATTTATACCATTCTGCCCAGGCATTTCCGCACCTGCAGCCCATTTCACGCGCCTGCAGGACCGCACCTCCGGTCAAGGCGCCACACCTGCGACTTTCACTAACTCACCAGCTTCCGCACCAACGCCTCAGGCCTCGCACCTGCGGGCTCGCAGGTGCGGGCAAATACATCGCTCCTGCGACCAAATCCGCATCTGCGGTTACTTCATGCGTCTATGATAATCGCACCTGCGGTCCCCACTCCGCAGGTGCGGACACATCAGAAGCAGCAGCTTCAGCTGTAGAAATCTCACTTCCAACTTCTCTGATAGCCATCCGAAATTATCTCGAGCCCCTCGGGGCCTCAACCAAATATACCAACACAGAAAAAATCATCACACGAACTTAGTCGAACCTTCGGAACACTAATAACGACACCAAAACACCGAATTAACCCCTAAATTCAAGCCTAAGGATTTCTAAACTTCCGAAATTCGCCAACGATGCCGAAACCAGCCAAACCACGTCCGAATGACCTGAAATTTTGCGCACACATCACAAACGACACTATGAACCCATTCCAACTTCCGAAATTCCATTCTGACCCCGATAGCTAATTTTCCACTGCTGACCGAAAATTGCCAAAAATCCAATTTCGCCAATTCAAGACAAATTCTGCCACGGATCTCCGAAAAACATTCCGAACGCGCTCCTAAGTCCCAAGTCACCAAACGAAGCTATCTGAATCATAAAAACCCAATTCCGAGATCATTTACCTATAAGTCAACTTCCGGTTGACTTTTCCAAATAATTAACCAACTTACGAGACTAAGTGTCTCATTCCACTCCAAAAATCACTCCGAACCCGAGCCAACCAACCCGACACAACATAATAAAGCTGAACCACATATAATGAAGCAGAAATAGGGGAAACGAGGCTATAACTCTCGGAACGACCGGCTGGGTCGTTACAGATTAGTACTTTGAGGTGGAAATTTGGGGAAAATTGTAGAAACTTCATAAAATGAATTTTTGGGATTTGAATGTCAATTAAAAGTTGGATTTTAATAAATTTGGTATGGTTGGACTCGTGAGTGAATGGGTTTCCTAGTTTTGTATTTTTTATCGAATTCCGAGTCGTGGGTCCGGAGAGATCTTTTGGGCGTTCTTCCTAATTTAATGCTTTAGCTTCGAATTATTAGCTAAATTAGTTACCTGTAGTTATATTTATATTATGCAATTGGTTTGATTAGATTTGGTCCATTCGGAGTCGGATACTCGTGGTAAGAGCATGATATCGGGTTGATTTGAGCTATTCGAGGTAAGTGGTTTGCCTAACCTTGTGTTGGGGAACTTCCCCATAGGATGTTTAGTATTATTTGATGTATGAGCGCCATGTACGTGAGGTGACGAGTACACACACGGTCTATTATTGTAAAAATCCCATTTTTCTTCTAAATCATAAACTGTTTTCCTTTGGTTGAACTGCACTATTATGTTTAATTACCCTGTTTAGATTAGGAAAGGATGCCTACGTGATTTGACTGTCTACTTGAAATTCTGTGCAGCATGATTAGGTAGATTTCCTATTTTTCCTTGGTTGCATTTAATCTAAACTGCACATTTCAATGCTATAACTATCATGTCATTGTTGAATCGCATATTTACTTTGGGATTACAGACGTATTCCGAGAGACTCCCCCCCCCCCCCCCCGTCTTGCATATCTACTTTGGGACTACAGACGTGTTCCGGGAGATCCCCCAGCACTGCATATTTATTTTGGGACTACGGACGTATTTTTGGGAGATCCCTCAGCATTGCATATTTATTTTGGGACTACGGACGTATTCCGAGAGATCCCTCTTTACTGTATATTTATTTTGGGACTACGGACGTATTCCGGGAGATCCCCTATATACTGCATAATGAATTCGGGACTACGGGACGGTATCCCGGGAGATTTCCCTGTTGTGTTTCTCTTGTTCTGAGCCGAGGGCTTCTTGACTTTTATTACTGAAGACTTCCTTACTTATTTTACTATAGAATATATTTATATCTCTTGCTGTTTTTAGTTCTTTATATTTGCACTGGTAGGGCCCTGACCTGACCTCGTCACTACTCGACTGAGGTTAGGCTTGGCGCTTACTGGGTACTATTATGGTGTACTCATGCCCTTTCCTGCACATATTTTCGTGTACAGATCCAGGTACGAGCTATCAGCCTCGGGGTTAGTGCGTGCTGCTGATTCCAGGAGACTTCAAGGTACTTCTGCCCGCGTCCACAGATCCTCGAAGTCCCCTTCTATTCCCTCGCCTAGATATTTCCTTTATTTGTCTTCAGACTTTTGTATAGAGCTACGTAAATGATATAAGCTTGTGATTTAGCGACATTCCGGGTCGTGGGAGGTTATTTTGTATATGTCGAGTGGCACTATCCTTGTAAATTACAATAAGCTATTTTATCTTTTATCATTGTGTTTCTTTAAATTTCCGTAATATTAGGATTACCTAGTCGTAAAGACTAGGTGTCGTCACAACACCTTTCAGAGGGTTAAATTGGGTTGTGACATCGAATCCATACGGTGGTGTAGTTGGTGTGGTTTAGTGCTGGATTGAATTTTGGTTCTCATTGCCGGATGGTGAGATATTGGGAACCTAAGAACCAAGGACCATTTTGAAGTATTTTATTAAAATTATCAATGTTTTGAAACTTGATGAGATAGTATTCATATCCTAAATCTATTAATTGGAGAGTTCTATTTAGTTGCCAGAGAGAGTTCAACTTATTTTTGAGGCTTGTGTATGACATTATTTTTCTAGAAGTTTGATCATTATGGCCTGGTGCCAAGGAATATAGAGTCTAAGTTTATCATTTGTGGAGATAGGTGTGAAGAAAGGGTGTTGGGATGGATTGTTGTTTTCATCATCTAGTGTAAGTTTTTTCAGAAAATCTGATTCGAGGTTGGGGTCGATTGGGGGAGGTGTAGATGCTGATAAAGTGTCTCGATAACTTACCTTGCCAGTGGAATTTCTGTATGGCTGTTCATTAGTTCCCATAGATTTTGTTGTAGCTTCCTTAGGCTTTTCAGTGCTTCGTTTGAGTTGATCAGCTTCTTGATCAGAGAGTTCAATTTTCGATGTTTCTTTCATGATTTTCTAGTAGGTTCCCCTGTTGAGCTTTAACTATTATTCCAGCTTCTTAAGACAAATGTTGTTGACTAGAAACAAATTTAGAATCTGAAGATAATAGGTATACAGTTTAATATATGTTCTTTTGAGACTTACTACAATATCAATGTCATGAATAATTTCATTCATTCGGACAGTAACAAATTAGCTCTTCTGGAGCTCTTAATTGATTTTGTACTACAAGACTTTTTTTCTCACCATCCATATGGTGAATGTCTCCTTCACGGAGAAAAATTAAATTATTATAGTCATGGTCAATCATCATAAGCAAAATCAGTTCTTGCTTTACTTTTAATAAATTTTTATAAGCATGTCAAAATATTTTTGTCGTACCACATGTATGCGACCAATGACATACTCATATAACCACACAATAATCTTCATTATCTTTCTTTCTCTTAAACTTCCCGTAGAGGTAAGTTGTAGTATTTATTCAACCATGCATAAACAAATTCTTATGCATTATTTGTATCACATATATATTTTTACATCCACTTTCAAGAATGAGTCTGCATTTACAATGCTTATCACAAGTCACATTCTCTTTAAATAATGGAGTATAATTATCGCGACGTGCTTTATAAATTTTTCATACCAATTTGATGGTAAATATTTCTTTCACCTTTTGAAGGATTACTTCGAGAACCCTTATTGTTCTCCTTTTATAGTTACCATAGTGATGACGATTATTATTTCGTCTCTTGTCATGCCTTCGTACATTCATACAGTCATGAATTGTTTTTTCAGTAGTCATCATTAGATCATCAATATGGTGCATTGGGACTCAAACCCAATGCCTTACCTATATAAAGGAATGTAAGGCTATAAATGCATTGAGACTCCAACCCAACTCTTATCATCATGTTGCACCAGGACTCAAACCCGATGTCTTAATCTTGTGGTGCGTTTGTCACGACCCAAAATCCATAAGGTCGTGATGGCGCCGGACACCACTGTCAGGCAAGCCAATCTTTAATTAGTTGAAATAGATTCCTGTTTTAACATTTTTGAAATTATTATCTTTAACTTTTTACGTAATAACTAAACAAAATCTGTTAAGTAAATACAACGATTTTAATATTCCATTTTTTTATAAAATACATCCCATACACATCCCAGAACCCGGTGTCACAAGTACATGAGCAATTTCTAAGAATTTTACAATTTCTACAAAGTTTGTCCGAAATACAAGTGGACAAGGAAATTAAAATAATGTAATACAATACGAGGGAGACTCCATCAGCTGCGGATCGCCTCCGGATGATGCAGCTCGCCTAAGTCTCCAAACCAGCCACATCGCTATGAAGGTACATGTGCAATAAAAATGCACAACAAGTGTAGCATGAATACGAAAATAATGTGTACTCAGTAAGTCGCCCGCCTAACCTCAGAGAGGTAGTGACAAGAGGTCGAATTAGACACTTGCTAGAGGTCAATTTAGTATATTCAAGTGTGGCACTAAGCATGATTATCATAGGCAATTTATTAAAATCAGGAATAAATAATATCAACTTCTTCCACATTTAACACATTAAATCTTCGTCATATTAATAACAATTAATAAACATTGGTAATTTAATCAAATAACAAGTAATCAACGGGAAGGAACAACTTCTTCCAAAATTTTAATAACTTTAAATCTCTGTCATTTCAGTTGACAACTTAAAATTCAGGCCAATAATCAGGCAAAATCACAGCAAATACGCAGTAAATATCATGCGCAAGCAATGCTGAGGGTCGAACGGCGCGGACCAACAATAATAAATCGTGCACTGACGAAGGGTTGAATGGCTCGAACCATAGATGCATCTATTTTTTCCCGCTCGCGAATCGATCATGTGACGCGGTCAACATAAAAATAATAAGGCTAGCCTGCTCGCGAATCATACCTGCGACTCAGGTGCTCATATGTACACATATTCACATAATAAATCCGTATTTTTATCAAGAAAACAGTTACTCAGGAAAGTGGTAAAATTCTTCTTAAAGGAACATGAAAAATAGCTTTTAAATCNCACCTAGGAGAACAATTCCCCCTCACAAAGTTAGAAAGGAGACTTACCTCGCTTCGAAGTTCCATAATCGGCTTCCAAACCCTTCCGACGACTCCAATGGACGCACAACGTCCCAAAACTATCCAAATAACGACAAACCAATGAAAATATACTCTAATATTTGTAACAATTTAAATTATACAATTTCCCAACTCCGCTCAGTGAATTGACCAAAATGCCCTCAGGCCCACGTGCCCGGAATCCGAAATTTCTCGAAGATATACCCTACCCATAGTCTTACTAACTCAAATATACAATTTACTCTAAATTCCATGCTAAAATTCGTGGCTAAAAATCCAAATACAAATTTCTGGGTTTTCTTCAACAATTTTCAACTTTTTCACAAATTTTCATGATTTTCCATGTTAAAATCTAGATATAATCCAAGTAATTAACTTGCAATAGGTGGAATTGACTTACCTCCAAGTTGCTAGGTGAATATCCCTCTCAAGAAGCTCCAAAAATCTCCCAAGAATGAAGAAATGAGCAAAAATGCTCAAACCCCCACTTTAAACACTCACTGCCCAGCGATTTTCGTGCCCGCGGCCAATTCTTCGCGCCTGCGGTCTTCGCACCCGCGGCTAATTCTTCGCGCCCGCGGTGCCTGGCAAGCCCATGCCCTTTCGCTTCTGCGACTCGTGCCCCGCATCCGCGAGCTCGCATCTGCGGCCATCCAAGCGCAGGTGCAATCACACCAGAAGCTGGGAGCTTCAGTTTATGCTCTCCAAGTTCAAACTTGGTCCGAGGCTCATCCGGGGCCCTCGGGGCCCAACCCGAACATGCCAATAAGTTCCAAAACATAATGCGGACCTGCTCGAGGCCTCAAATCACATCAAATAACATCGAAACAATGGATCGCAACTCAATTAAATCCTTATGAACTTTAGAATTTCAAACTTCTTCATTCGACGCTGAAACCTATCAAATCACGTCCGATTGACCTCAAATTTTGCACACAAGTCACATTCAACATTACGGACCTGCTCCAACTTTCGGAATCGAAATCCGACCTCGATATCAAAATTTTCACTTCCGGCTCAATTCCTCAAAAACCTTCAAATTTCTATCTTTAGCCAAATGACTTCAAAATAACTTACGAACATCCGAATTCACTTCCGATCGCGCTCCCAACTCCAGAATCACCCTATGAAGCTATTCCCAGACTCGGAATCCCAAACGGACATCAATATCACTGAAATGCGCTTCAAGCCAAACTTAGGAAATTTCTTCAAAAATGCTGCTTCTACAATATACGCCGAAACACTCCCGGGTTATCCAAAGCCCGATCCGGACATACGCCCAAGTCCGAAATCATCATACGAACCTGCAGGAACCTTCAAATTTCGATTCGGAGGTCGTTTACTCAAAATTTCAATCTTAGTTGATTTCTCCAACTTAAGGCTTCTGAAATGAGAATTTTCTTTCCAAATTAACTCTAAACTTCCCGAAATTCAATTCCGACCACACCTACAAGTCATAACGCCTGAAACGGAGCTGCTCATGACCTCAAACTGTTGAACGACGCACTAGAACTCAAAACGACCTGTCGGATCGTTACAACGTAAGAACTTGAATCTACCGTCTTACCTTCAGCTAAAAGTTTACTGGTATTCACCCTCGAGCATTTAAAAATATACCATATCGTTGTAAATTAAGTTTCAATAAGACATAAAATATTGCTATTCTTGCTTTTGGTGGTCATATCGTTGATGCATAACTGAAGTTTTAAAAGTATTATAAAAATTAGTGGAAAAAATCATTTATCTCTCATAACTTGCATGCCGTATAATATTCTAAATTATCTCATTCTACAAAGTGCTTTAATTGGAAAAAAATAATTGACAATATTTTTAGCAGTAATGAAAAAGTCAATACTGGAATGACTCTACCTTCTTGTTGCCTCCCACATCGGTTATAAAATAGGAGTAGCCATATATTTTCAGTCACAAGAAACTAAACATTAGAATTTGTCATACAATAGGATTTACTAAGATTATCATATACAAATAATGAAAAATTAGTTTGCAAAGATACAAACTCACACAATTTTCCAATATTCGAGAATTTAAAGATTTGATCAGCCAATACAAATTCAAAATGCTTTTCCATTTGGATCGAATATTTGTTTATGAATAATGTATACTAGTTGTGCTATTAAGATTATCCGAGAGAAACTTACCTGACATTACCTTTTCAAAAGTCAGAATGGCGCTTGATAAAATCTTCAGATAAAGGAAACTTTCATGACCAATAAAGAACCTTATTGATCCTTCAGTTATATTTGATACCATCTTTGAAATTGCTAAATGAGAAAGAAAAGCACATCTCTTCAGGAGGAATATTAGGTACGGCTGTAACATGTTTTTCATGATGTTGGACAATTTTGTAGATGTAAGTAACTCAATTGGATAGAGACTCGTGATGATAACGTGTTAAGAAACTTAGCTTAAAATAACAATATAAAATAAGGAAAAACAAGCTAAGTGATATAGAAAGAAAGAGAGGAGATATTCTTATTTCTTCCATGTATTCAAGTATGTACAATATCACTTCTCATCCTCTATTTATAGTATTACATAGAGATATACAAAAGAATACCATAAACATGGCTTTAAGTATTTGAGATCATGTAGGAAGATCACGGGGGAGATTATGAAGGTATGGAATTCCCATAAGTATTGAAGTAGTGGGAGTTACGAAGATAATGGAGAAGACTAGTGGGTGTTATAGGAGTTATGGACATCCACCATAATCTAATGTTTCATCAATTGGTACTAGTTGAAGTAATGAAAAAATCGCCTATTTATTTGATGATAACAATATTAAACTATATAGAAACAAATAATAATACTAAAAAATATATACATTATTAAAACGTGTTGTAGTTCGCCCCTAAATTGATCTTCTGTTTAAATCAATTGTCGTTCATATGTTATTGTAGCAATTATAGAGCTTTTTCAGTAGTAAAGAAAGCGCACATTTTTCCAGTGTGCAATGTTGGTAGCTCTAGACTTCTAGGTTCCACGTGCAATTAAAACAGATTAAATTTCATGACTTGGTTGACATTTCTATCAAAATTAATAACCCTATAATGGAGTAAATTTTTTTTATTTTATGCTAGCATTGACTTTGAAAGTATTTCACTAGTCTATTCCAGTTTATGTGACAACGTTTAATTAGACAAGTAATTTAAAAAATTAAAAATTAAAATTTGTGTGAAACAAACCTTAGAAATATATGTGGTTATAAATTATCTCACTAAGAGAAAAATAAAAGTTTAAAAGTAAATTAATGCTAAATATAAAAATATACTACTCTTTAAAAAAAACTAAAACAAAAAGATTATCATATAATTGAGAATTTGAGATAAAAGGGGTAACAAATAAGTTGAATTTAAAACTTCGAAAAATCAATATCAAAGGTTATGAATATCTCAAAGAAAGTTGGAGATGAATAGGAATATGTAAGAATTGATATTTCTATCTTCATTTTTATTTTTAGTTAAATTAACATTTTTATGTTTTTCCTGAAAAGGAAAATAAAGTCTCTATTTGAACATAATTTTTCAAAATATATTTCACTTATTCTTTTGAAAAAAACATGAAAGGTGATTTACACCCATAAGTTTTAAAAACTATCAAAACTACTCAACAACTCAGAAAATTCATACAAAAGCGAAACATATCTGAAGTAAATCCATACAAAACAAACGAAACAAATCTACAAGCATTAACACATTTTAACAAATTACCTTCAATTTTTGACTTTGCGGTGGATTGCCACATATTAGCACAACAACTTTGGCGAAGGTTTTCTTCTGTTTATTTGTTTATAGAGAAGGGCAAAGCCATGTGATTTTAACGAGGGAAAAGTGGGTAGATACGGATTAGTTGGGTCATAATAACAGAAGAGCTTTTTAATAAAATATAAAAGTTTAGGGCAATTTTAAAAAATCAAACGTTGATCTTTTGGGTCAAAAACAACTCTTGAGCTGGTTTTGGGATTTGAAAATTTGCTAACATATGGATAAATCTATAAAGAAATAAGTATTTGTCAAAAAAAATTTAGAAAATTTTTGGCAAAATCTACGGTGAAAGTGGGGCTAACGTATTGTTCGGATGGTTGTTTCCCATTGTATTGTATTGTATTGTTACCCCGGACACACTGTTTGTTTTGATTGTTAATATAAAACTGATTGTTAAATCCATTGTTTCGGAACAATAAAAAGCCCAATTTTATGAAATAACCAAATCGGCGTAGTGGGATTATTCTGTATTTTTCTTTCTAATTACGCCTACACTTATTATTCTATATTTCAATTTTACCATTTATCCTATTATTTATATTATATTCACTCAACTACGTAGTTTCTCTCCATCTTCTGCCGTGCAACTACGTTCATCTAAACAGAGTTTCCCAATTACGTGTTTTGTCTCTTTCCCTGGTTAGTTTTCCCTCTCTTTTTTTGTGTATTTTCCCTGGTTAGTTCATTTATGATCTTTGCAAACTATATGTTTTGGTGATATAATTTATCAAGTTAATATCATGGTTTAAAATATAGCATCAAGTTATTAGTTTGATACAGTCAAAACTGAGAAATTGAGTTAAACTAATGTTATCTATGCTTTAGCTATTGAGGATTTTATAGACTTCGATTAGATCGATATAAATTTTATATGTCATGTTGCTAGAAAATTTTATTATATTATGCACTTTAAGTTAAGGATTATTTGCCACATTAATGGTCATGAACTCAAGGTTCGTTGTTTACTCTGTTTTGATGGGCCTGTGAATTTTTTGTTTGTTTGTATGAAACCAATTTGGGACTTTCGCTATTATAGTAGAATGATGATTCCCTGTGAGGAAGATGGGGAGGTCAAATAAATAAATTATTTTTATGAGTAATTCTTAATAAGAATCGTATTTAAAATAATTGAGGGTATTTTAGTAAACTTAGCAGTACACTACAGTACAATACAGTCAAACTAATATTATTTAACAACAGCAAATGATACAATCTATCCAAACATTGTATCTACCAAAACGATACAATACATTATAAAACGATCGGGTAATAATGTTACAAACAGAGTGTAAGTTAAACTTGAGAACTATTTTGTTATAAAAAGAACCATCATGAAATGAACGCTCTTTTCCATTACAATCGTCATTACCCAGGATTTCCCCATTGACACTCTCATTTTTTTTTTTCTAAAAAAAAAAAAGAAGAGTCTTTTTCTCCTAGAAGTTTCCGGTCGTTTCCTGTAGATACTGAGCTTCGCCGAGCTGAGCGGAAGGAACTTGAT